>PVIJ01002881.1:65291-148435 GCA_004024925.1 Scalopus aquaticus | reverse complement strand
AGGTGAGGGTGAGGGAGGTGAGATGGGGGATCTGGGCTACCACCACTTGAGGTGGCTGGAAGTCTGGGTGGGTGCTGGGTGTGTGGAGACTGAAGGATCCAGCAGAGGAGTGTGATGGCAGGGGCTTAAGCAGGAAGAGAGAGGGCTTTGCTGAAGCAGGGGCTTCTGAGTACACAGAGGCTGTGGAATGTGCTTGGCAGAGTTTGGGGGTGGGGGGCTGAGCAGCACAGGGGGGAGTCAGAGCTGTATTTTAGGAGGGTTAAGTGGCAGTAGCGGGTTGGATGGCTGGAACTCAAAGTTCATATAAATCAGTCTTTTTATTATAATTCCATTCAAACCTTAAGATCAGAGTTTTGAGCCATCAGCATATTTTAATATGAGATAGAGATAGTCTCCTGAGAGATGCTGTCTCTTATAACCAAGCATTTCCATGCTGTCCCAGTAGAGCTTTGTTTTAACCAAGACGAGATAGAATGGATTTTCTAACTATGATGACTCGTAACTACACCACCCACTAGTTTCCAGCTCATTTAATGTTTCTCTCGACGTTCCCGTCCCCTTTGCACAGAGGAGAGACTGGTCTGGAGCAAAGGAGTTCACCGGGAGTTGCTCCAGCGCTTGGGTCATTCTGGTTACTAAGGGTGACCCCCTCCCTCCCCGAAAAGGAAGTGAGGGCGGAGCCAGCGGGACTCCCTCCCTTCCTCGTTGCCTTGGAGACTAAGTGCGTCCTGTTGCAGTTGAAGCTTGACAGCCTCTCGCGGACTCACCGAGTGGTCTTCTCGGCTGGTAGGGGCGCGACTGAGTCCCTGGGAGCGGGGACTCCTTCCATTTGTCCTAGCCTAGAGGGGACGTCCAGGAGCTGCCCCGTTCCTTGGTGCCGTGTGGGTGGGTGCTGCGAAGAGACTGTTGGATCTTTCTAGCACACAGCTGGTGCCTTGGTAGAGCAGTCAGGGTCAGACTGCCCCCTCCACTTTCCCCTCTCTTGACCACTCTTGGAGGGGAGCAGGGGCCCTGGAGCCCTGTTTCGTGGCAGGGCTCAGGGGAGAGTTCAAAGCCGGTTTGAAATCTCAGCTGACACTTGGGCGCATTGACTTTTCCCAGGAGGGCTTGGAAGAGTGGAACACATACACACACACACACACACACACACACACACACACACACACACAACTTTTATTATTTTTTGCTCCCAAATTCTGCCTTGGATTTGCACCCTGTGAGGCTGAGAGTCAGTCTTCTCAGGGAGTTCAGTTCTTGCCTGAGGTTGGTTGGTTGGTTTGCTTCGTTGCCTTCCTTATTTTTGCTTAAAATAAGAGCAGAGGGTCTCAGGTCTACTGACCACCCCAGCCTGGATGCCTTGGGGGACCTTGTGATCTTGTGATTACTTGTTTTGGGGGAGGGTCAGTTATCAACCTCTGGGTGGATGAGACCCAACCCCAGATATGATTCCTGGAAACTGGATTCCTAGCAGGAGCATTTAGCCAGAGACCAAGATGTCCTCAGTGGGGAAGGTGACCAAGGTTCCCAGCGGGAAAGTCTACCAGCAGATCTTCAAGGCTGAGGTAGGTCTGTCCCTCTGCTCGTTCTACTCCCCCTTTCCCTCTACTCCCCAAACTTCTTTCTCTCTGAAGTCTTCCTTACCAGAGAATCTAATGATATGAACACTTTGAAATTGCTTTGCTTTATTGGTTCTTAAAATGTAGGAAATAAAAATTAGAATATCTTCTCATTTTTTAATATTGAAATATAATTTACATACATTATTTTAGTTTCAGGTGTACATGTACATTTGTATACATTGTGAAATGATCATCAAATAAATCTATTTACCATCTTTCTTACAACTTTCAAATTTTCAATAATATATTATTGATTATTGACAGTCCCCATACTGTACATCATATCTCTTTGACTTAGTTATTTTGTAACTGGAAATTTATACCTCTTTATCCCCTATACACATTTTGATCCCCAAATCTCCACCTCTCTGGTAACTACCTATCTATTTTCTGTCACTATGATTTATTTTGTCTATTTTTCTTAAGGTTGCACATGTAAGTGAAATCATGCAGTATTTGTTTCTGTCTTTGTTTAAGGTCTATCCATGTTGTCACACAGCAAGATTTCACCATTTCATATGATTGAGTAGTATTCCATTATATTTCCATATGTACCACATCTTTATCCATTCATCCAATGATGGACACATAGGTTGTTCCATGTCTTGGATTTTGTAAATATTGCTGCAATGAACAAAGGTCTGCATATATCTCTTCAAATTAATATTTTCATTTTTTTTCAAGAAAGTACTTGAAGTAAATTGCTGGATCATAGAGTAATTTATTTCCAATTTTTGGAGGAACCGCCTCACTGTGTTCCATATTGACTATACCAGTGAGAATGTTCTTGAAAATTGGAAAATTTAAATTACTCAGAAATAACCAGAATTAATCATTGAATGCCCTGGATCTTTTTCCTATCGTAAAGGCATTTCTAATTTTTTTATTTAAAAACTAGATTTGATTCTATACTACTATTTTCAAACCCCCCTTTTTTTCAGTTTTACCATTAACAGTATTTTACAGACTTTTCAGTGTCTAAGGACATCCATGTACTTGATGATGCTTAGTGACAGTCTAGTTGATGATATAGGAGTCCCATGATTTATTACAGTAACACCCTCTTGACAGACACATAGAGTATCAGAACCACCTTGTCATCTCTAAAAGAAACCCGCACAGACAAAACTGTATCTCACAAGAAACACAGATTCAAACTCTTCCTTTAAAGTTCTGTACTACTTATTTAAAAAGGATTTTCATTCCTACTCTGAGCCCTAAATAATACAGATTTGGAAATTATAAAAATATAAAGAGACCAAAGAAACAAATTACTCACATAATTCTGGTCCCTGGAGAAAACCTAGTTTCTCCCATTTTTCTATGCATTTAAAAATTTGAGCTCATACTGTATGATTTTAGTTATAATTTTTAATTCATGCTTTAAATGGTATATTTTATGGTGTATCATATCATAAGCATTTCTTTATGACATAAAAATCCTTTGTAACTTCATTTTTAATAGATGCCTAACATCCCATTAAGGGATATACAATATTTACTCAATTAATTCCCTATTTTTGCACAGTACCATTTTTCTAATTCCTTGTGATTGTAAAAAAAAACCTGGGATGAGCATCTTAATGGTCCTCATTAAAATTTCTTAAAAGCTGCTTTCCTAGAAGTGGCTGAATGGCTGCAATGCAGAGAGGTATATCCCTGCAGGGAGTGGACCCTGGGGTTGAAGGGCTCCCTGCAAGGTAACTTTTGGCCCGCTGATTCCCACTTGACCTTCTAAGACTGCGCAGACACTGGGGTCTGTCACTCTGACCACCTCCCACTCGGTCTTGGGTGGATTCAGATGCAGCTAGTCCACACCCTGGCGGCCTCCAGGAAGCAGGCGCTGGAGCGTTCCCAGACTGTGATTAACAGTGGCAGGAAACCCTTCATGAAGAAGATGGATATTCCTGAGGGTGAGATGATGTCTCATCGGCAGCGGAAGTGGGTGCACAGCCTCCCCAATGACTGGATCACAGAAAACCCTGTTCTCTACAGGTAGGTCCTGGTTCCAGGCCACACTCCCACACACTGAGGTGGGCATTGGAGGTGCCATTCCCTGAGATGGAAGCAGATGGGATGGAGCAGGGAGATCAGGAATTCCTGCTCTTACAGGTTCAGAAGTGCAACTTGAGACTCCAGAGCATGCCATTTCAGCTCCCTGAGCTGACTCCTCAAGTAGCAGGAAAGGGAAGGAAGGGGAACCGGTGGGCCAGGAGGTTTGGGAGGGAGGGGTTGCATGTTCTTGGGTTCCACTTGGGAGAATACAGCAGGAACTGGACTTCCCTTAGGCTCTCCAAGCTCTGCACAGCCATGAACCCCTCTCTGCTCTGGGCCTCTGGGGTGGAAGTCAGTTTTTCTCTATCTGCCTTTGTTTCATCCTTTCAGCCCCTTTGGAATAGGGGTCTGGGGGCTCTGGGCTTTTGCCAGTGCTCAGGAGAGGCCCTCCTGTGCCAAATTGCCCTGAGGTGGTGGGACGGGGTTTATTGTACTCCTTGGCTTATGCCTCAGGGAAAAGGAAATGAGCAAGATAGAAAAAGCTCAAGAGAGCGAGGACACCATCGCTGCCCGAGAAGTGCGGGGCCTCATGGACACCATAGGTGAGCTCCATTCAGCTGTGGGCAGGCCTGGTCTGGGCAGGAGAGTCCTGTGTGGGTTTCCTGGGGGTTCTGCCATGGGTCACCTGAAGCGCCTGCTATGTTCCTCTGCTCAGTCAGAGGACCTTCTCCCTGGACCGTCTCTCTGCCTTCTCCCCAGTGGGAGCTGGGGACGAGAAGGGGCTCCTGCACAATCGACTTTCCCTAATAACAACCAGTTAGGTAAACGGTATTGTCTGCTTTGTTGAGATAGCAGGGGTTTTCCTCAGATTGTTTTCTTCCTTCATAGTGCATTGTCCAAGTTTAACTTTATCCCAATATGGAGGCTCTTTTCCTTATGATGAAAAACATAATACATGCTCACTGCATAAAGCAGAACATAAATGCTTTCCCTCTACACCACCCTCCCAAGAGTGCCCCCTGTGACTCTACCTGGTACCCAGCCCCTGACACAGATTGAGGGACAGCAGGGCACATTGGGATTGCAGACCCAATGCCTGCACAGCCGCTGACTTTGTTCTCTAATGCCCATGCCCCATGCATGTCCTCACTTGTGAGATGGGGCCCACAGTAGAACCTGCCGCTAGGCCTCATCCTGAGGAGTCATTGGGTTAGAACAATACCTGGTATCTGCTAAGTGCTATGCAAGCATTGTTTACTCTTGTTTGCATATGTATTTGCTGCTATAAAACTTTCTTTTAAAAGCATAAATTGTCCCATTCTCTACATACCATTTTGGAACTGATATGGGAAACTTTATTCCCCATAAGACTTCATGGATCACCTTTGTTTTTGACTCTTTTTCCTAAAAACTCTGACCCTGGGGCCTGCTTAGGAGGTCCATCTCCTGAAACAAGGCACTTTTACCTTGCTGCCTTTTCCTGGGTGCTCTCCCCTCACCTTGGCGCTCGGGGGCAGCCTCAGCACCTGTGTTGTTCCCTCCCAGTTCCTGAGAGTATCAGCAACCTCATCCCTCAAGTGGAAAGAGACAAAAAGAGGAAGGGCTACGAGACCGCTCTGGGGAACTTTAAGGAGGAGATCGCCCAGATTGGGATGGTAAGGACTCCCTCTTGCTCCTCTTCTGTTCCTAGGTTATTCGGAAGGTGGGCTTGACATGACATCCTTCCTCCCTTTCCCCAGCTCAGTGTTCCTCAGTGGCTCACCTCCTTGTAGATGGAATCACAGTGGCTGTGTTAGAGTGGCTCATTAGGAGTGCAGCCTTATTTTGGGGTAACTGTCATTACTCTGTTACCCCATACTTATAGATGAGGCCCAGAAGTCTTACCTGATTTAGCACAGAGGTGCTAAGTGAGAACTGGACTCTAGGACTAAGGCCAAGCCCAGCCTTTGCTCCTTCAGTTCTGTCATACTAATGAGGGGCTAAAAGGCCTGCCCTTCCATCGACTCCCTGCTTCTGTCTGACCCTTTGGCACCAGCCTCACTTAGACCCCTGTGCCTCTCCAGAGACCTCATCTCCAGGCCACACTGGTCTCCAGAGTGTTCCGCGAACGAGACCCTTCGCTCTTTCAGGTCCTCTCTGAGCCCCACATTGCACTCCCTAATTTTCTTTGACTCACATGGTTCCCCTTAATTTCTGGAGCTGGCTCTGTACCCAGAACACCAAGAAGATTTCCCCCCAGCTGGCTCATCACCTTCCTAATACATCCCAACTGGACACAAGCTCTGATTTCATCCACGAGCTTTGTGGCTTTGGTCATACAACCTAGCAGAACCTCAGTTTCTGCAGTCAAGTTCACTTGGAATTCTTTCACTGACCACTTCTTTAATGAATATGTATTGAACCTCAACCGTGGGCCTGACCTCATGTCAGCACCTCTTTCCCAGGCTGAGGGGACCAAGTGAGTCTTAGGAGAAGCACTCAGCATAGAGCAGAGGGCCTAGCACATGGGGTTTTCCCAACATGGCGGTCGCCCTAGTGCTCTGATAGCAAATCTTACCAACTTAGGTGGTAATGACTATTTTTGACATGGGACCATAGCTGGCACTTCCCCATTATAGGGGGTTACTCCCTACTAACCTGGGGGCATTGATAAGCCTTCATCTTCCTGCCCTGTTTTAGGAAATGGAACCTCTCATCTTAGAGCCAGGAAAACTGCTTTTAAAAAAACTGACTGAGTCTGATGAAGACATCAACCTTCTCTTCAAAAAGGTGGAGGACGGCAACTTTGAAACCTACACTATCGAGGTAGGAGTTCCCTTGAGGCTGTGACTGCCCCACCCTGGTCCTGCTCCTTCCTCCCTCTGTGCACTCCCAGCCCACCCGAAACTTCTTGGCACAGACCCTGACGCAGCTGTGGGACCAGGTGACTGAGAGGTACCGGTCTCAGAAGCAAGGGGTTAAGGAGCTGGATGAGACACTGCACTCGCTTGAGTTCTCCCGGGCAGACAAGGTGAGTTGACCTGCAGATACACTTTTGGTGATTTTTCTCTAGTGGGGTATTACGGGGCATCATTTATTTTTAATTCTCTAGGGGAGAAAAGAGCGTTATTAACTATGGTGTCTTGTCGTGTCTAGCTAAAACTTGTGTTGAAAAAATACGTGGAAATCATAGCGAAAACTTCCTACCTCATGCAGCCAGACGTGTACAGGCTGATAAATAAAGAAGCCATGGTGAGTGGTTTTCATGTGCGGGGGGTCAGCCGACGGGAGAAGGCACAGGACCTCAGGATGCCCCAGAACCTGTATCTCGGGAGTGATAGACTTCTTGTATGTAACACTTCCGTGTAACTCAGGCTGGACACAGAGGTTCAGAGCCAGAGTCTTGTTCGGTATTTGCAATGGAAATCTTTCCAAAGCTCACTTCACACTTCCCTGCCCCCTTAATCCCAGTAACTTGGTGTGGCTCATTGGCTTGAGAGCCGCTGACTTTATGTGCGCTTTCTGGGCCGTGTCTTAACTACATAGATAGCGCGGTTGGTGCTGTAGGCTGGAGAAATCATCTTTGGCAGTTTGTCTCATAAGTCACCCACCCTGCCTGCTCTGTTGACCTTTTTTTCGTGGTTTTTGTCTTTCCTGCTGCTAATTATCCATGCCTATTGCTGAGCCATGCTTGCCCCTCAGCTCTGAGCCCACCGCTTCCCCCATCCACACCCTCAGCCTCCCCTAACTGCTTTTTTTGGAGTAAAAACCAAGAAATGCAAGGTTGTTGTGATGTCTCCATCAGCTGAGTACAGCCTGACCCCACTGCTGCATTGAAGGAGGATTCTTTTGGCTATGTAGAGGGCCTCTTGCTTGCATGGGTGTCCTGTCCAGAAAGCTGGGCTGGCCAGAAATGGGTGTCCTGGTAGCATGCCGGGTGAAGTGAATATGGCATTCAGAACCATGATGGATGCCAGCCAGATCTGTACCTTAGGGTCCTGAGCAAAGCACAAACAGGGAATGAGCACAGACCTCCCTTTCCACTGCCCAGGCATGAAAGCTCTGAAAATAACAGCCCCTGCACCCAGAACTCCCTATCGATAAAATGGGGATGATACTTCAATGTCATTACCTATGGGAGGATGATTAAAGAGAGCTCAGTGATGGCAGTGAGACAAGCAAGAGTTTTTAACTTTTGTCCATCAGGGCAGTCAGAGTTAGAAGTGTCCTGGTTGTTTCATTGTTGGGCTTCCCTGGACTTATTTTACTCATTGTAACAACTGGCACTTGCTACCTGTTCTATGTGTATTTATCTCATTTGATTTCACAAAATGCCTGTGCTGTATATAGCACTGTCTTTATTATGGCTCTAAATCTGGAGGCACTCAGGAAATACTTGCCAGCACCCTCCAGCGAGGAAGTACAGCTGCCATCAAATCTCAGTTCCAATGACAAGCGTTACTGCAATTTCTATCCACTGAGCTGGGTGGTTATCACCACACCCCCGGGCAGTGCCTAGAGGGCTTTGGGAAATGTGGGAGGCATTTCTGCTATTCCAACTCCTGGCGCATGGGAGAGGCCAATCTGATCTAAGGAGGCAGGAGTGCTAAATGGCAGGACAGTACCACGTAATGAATTGTCCTCACTGCCATGACAAGGGCCCCTAGAAGAGGACCACTGAGAGGACTGCCAGGAATATTCTAGCTCTGACTCCATTTGATAATTGGGTCCCATTTCTCATCATAGTTATATGTGGCTGGCTTCCGATGGCATAAGCACTCTGCTTTTGGGACAAATTTATAAACAAATCAGCTGAACGCTGAGGGCCCCCTGGAGCACGTCCCTCCAGTGAACTGAAATCACCTTCTTTAACAATCTGAAGTGCCCTTGCAGCTGGGTTGGAGCTCACGTGCTCAGTGTGTTACAGGTTACAACGCCGATGTGAAATGGGTTGGCCTGAGTGTGGGTCCTTTCCTGCATGCTTAAAAAAGACTTATAATGAGACCCAAGTGCAGCACGCACAAAAAAGTTAATAAAGGGTTTATTTACAAGAAAGGGAAATGAAGAGAGGAATAACCCAGGGGGAAAGAGAGAGAGATAAATTGGTGAATGCGTCCTGCCAGTTCTGCTGAGCTGGGGCCCAAGAATACACTAAAGGCCAGCGAAAAACCAACCACCAAGGCCCACATGTCTCTGGTTATATACCAAGCCTGGCCGCTTAACTCCACTCTTAGTTCCCATCAATCCTCCCTTCTGTGGTGATGACATTATAGGATTTGCAGTCCTTGGTGCCTTGGATCTCTTTGGCCTGGGGGAGGGGTAGAGTCTATAAAACCTGAGATTATGGAGTTCCTTCAGAATATCCTCTCCCCTCAACAAGCATTCAAAGTTAAGTCTTCAGGGCCTCCCCGGTGGCGCAGCGGTTAAGCACTGCGCTGTGGAGCTGTCGGCAGCGGCGACGCGAGTTCGACGCCCGGCCGGGGAGAATCCCACATGGTGCGGCGGACCTCTCCTGCCTCGCCCGCTGCTCCCCTCAGCAGTGTATTTCTGATCTGCCTGTTCTGCTCCCCACTCTGTCTCTGGTGAACCCTCTCGCCGCCCACGCCTCTGTCCTGTACCCCAGCTTGTATGTATAAATAAAAAAAAAAACTTAAAAAAAATAAATAAATCTTTAAAAAAAAACAAAGTTAAGTCTTCAGAAAAGACCCTCGTCCCAGCTGCATGGCTGCTGAGCATCAGGCAGTCTCCTTGAGTGCCCAGTGACCGTCAGCAATCTGCAGCCGCTGCCCCTGCCCTGCGGCTTATGCTGGGTCCTGGGCCCTCCCTCAGCTGTTTCCTCTCCAACTGAGCCTGTTCCAAACCCCCCTCCCCCTAGCCCCCTCCCATCTACAGCCTGCCCCCTGTGACTGCAGATTATCAACCACGCTCTGCTGGGCAACCGGAGGGCCCTTGCCCAGCTGTTTGTCAACCTGATGGAGGCCACGCTGCAGCAGGAGCTCGAGAGCCGCCGCCGCTGGCAGGGCCTGTTCGATGCATGGAAAGCTCTCAAGAAGGAGACCGTGGTGCAGAGTTTCTGGTCAGTGGCTCCCCGCCGCCCAGAAGACTGGCACAGGGTAGGGGGTGGCAGGCTGCTCCTCTTTTTGTCATTACTTTAAGGTGCTGTTGTTTTTCTGGTGGTAAAATTAGTATGTGTTCTTTTTAAAATAGCTAAAAGTATCAAGAAGAAATTTAAAATTACTGCAAATCTCTCATCACACAGAGAGAAGCATAGCTGATATTTTGGCATATTTTCCCCTGGGCGTTTTTAGATCACACTGCAAATGTAGATGTGTACCTCATTTTCTTTATAAATGACTTCAAAAGCGTTTTCTGAATGCAGCACAAGTTGTTTGTAAACACTAGCCTGATGATCTGCCCAATTTCCTCTTACTTATACACACAATGCTGTGCTACTGGGCCAAGGAAAATGTCCATCTTTAAGGCTCCCCTCTGCTAGCAAGTGCACCCATAGAGGAAGGCTGAAACAGGGCCCGTCTCCACATTTCCTCTGCCAAATGGCCCTTTAGTTAATATTGACACAGGGGTCCCGGAGATTTGCGCCAAAAATTATGGCTTGAGTTTGCTAAGAAAGGGACACGTTGGGCCAAGATCTCTGAGAGTAACAAAAGGTGTCTGTCCATTCGTACTACAAGCCTGGGGTGGGAGGCCTATCTGTACATGTACATTTCCAGAGGGGAAGCACCAGATCCAGATCTGGGGCTGAGGTGAAGACAAAGTATATCAAGGCCTGGCCCCACCTGTTCTTTCCCTGTGACCTTGATCAGACATGAGCATCAGAGCCTTTCTTTCCCTATGCAATGCAGGCTCTGTGATAGGCCTGCAGTGGGATTTCTATGACCAACAAGATGCTATGTGAAATGCCTGGTCTGGGCCTGGGAGGTTGTTATAAATGTCACTAATCATCCACAATGCCACAATGATGACAGGAGCTGACATTTTCTGGGCAGTTCCCATGAACCAGATGTGGTGCTAAGGGCTTTGCTTAGAATATCTTGCTGAGTTTTCACAAGTAACTAGAAGAGGAAACTGGGATTCAGGGGTGGGGCAGTGACTTGCCCCAGGTCACAAGGTGGCAAGACCCACATCTGGCTTTGTGTCTGCTGGCTCCACGCTCTTGGTGCCAGAGCTTCACTGGCAGTCCCTGGTCTTTCCTCCCCCTGCCTCCCTCCCTCTCTTCCACTCCTTATTGCTCCTAGGGCCCAGGTTGGGGAAGAAGTGTTAGGGAGTCACGTACTGATATAAGGGCGCCAGAATTCTGAATGTTCTGACCATCGGTCTTATCCCCTACCTCCAACTCACCCTGCTCCTCCTCTCTTTTCCATGGTGCCAATATATCTGGCCTCCCAGTGAGTTCATGGCCAGTGAGAGGATCCAGGCTCCACCAGCTGTGAAGAAGAAACTGGACAGCATGCTGAAGAACCAGGAAGTACTGCAGAAGAAGCGACTAGATCATCTCTGCACCATCTGGTACGAGGGAGGGCTCACTGGGCAGGGGCATCTTTGGGGTTTCGTGGGGATGCAGGCAGTCCTCAGCATTGACCTTTCTCCTGATTCAGAAATAAGTGGGGTCAGAAGAAACAACAAAAGTACTTTTCCTGGTGCTGAGAATTTTACCCACCTCATTAATGTTACACCTGTGTGAGAATGTGACTGCACAGGAGTGAGAGGTTTCTGCCCTGGGTGAGACCTGTGGGGTCCTGTTACAGGGCAACCCCGATATACAGTGGGGTGCCTGATTGTGGGTTCTCACCTGTGCACTTAAAAAGGACTTATAATAAGATCAATTACAGGCACACACATACAGGTTAATATAAGGTTTATTTGCAAAAGGAAGGGGAATTAAAAAATGAATAACTCAGAGACAAAAAGAGAAAGAGAGAGAGAAATCTGTAAATGCATCCTACCAGATCCGAAGAGCTGGAAACCCTAGCCAGCGAGACGCCAAGAACCCCACCAAGGTCCACAGTCTGGTTATATACCAAACCTGGCTGCTTAACTCCACCCCTCAGTTCCCAGTAATCCTCTATTCGGATGATAATGGAATTAAGGGATTAGTAGCCCTTAGTGTCTTGGATCTCTTTGGTCTGAGGTGGGGTCCATAAACCTTTCTGTGGGGTTTGTTTCAGACGTCCTCCCCTCCCCCCCAGTCCCAATAGTCATTGTGTCCTGAGAGAACTTCATCTTGGTGGTGAGGGACAAGACTTGCATCTCCGGACCTCCAGGAGGGACCAGACAGGTGCCCAGGAAGGAAAGCATTTCCCAGCAAAGTGGCAGCCTCAATCCTGCTTCCTAGTGGCAGCATGGGAGCAAATGCAAGACCTGGGTCCCTGAAGGGAAAAAGAGGACGCAGGGGCTCTCTGGTATCCTGCTTACTAGTCTCCTATCTGTCAAAGCCAATCATCACCAAGCCCAGCTCCAAGGGGTGGAGAAATAGACTCCACCTCCTGATTGCAGAACTAATGCTATTTGACCATTTTTCTATATGCATTGTTTTTGTAATTTTCAGAAGAGGATTCACTGTCCTTTATTTAGACAATATCCTATTGTTGGATATAAAACTTGTTTGTGATTTTTGTGTGTTTATAAACATTGCTACTAAGCAACAGTCTTAATGCATAAACTTTGCACATATTTCATACTGTGCCTAGAAGTGACATTACTAGAAGTCAAATAATGCAAACTTTGTTTTTTTTCCCATTGGGAAAATCTTTTTTTTTTCTTTTAAAGATTTATCTATGCATACAAGCTGGGGCACAGGCTAGAGGTGTGGGGCAGCTAGAGGGTTCACCAGAGACAGAGTGGGGAGCAGAACAGGCAGATCAATGGAAACACTGCTGAGGGGAGCAGTGGGCGAGGTCTGCCGCGCCATGTGGGAATCACCCCAGCTGGGCATCGAACTCGAGTTGCTGCTGCCGACAGCTCCACAGCGCGGGGCCCAACTGCTGCGCCCCCAGGGAGGCCATGCGTTTATTTTCTAAATAACAAACTCAATATTGATGACTCATGTTTCATGAGATGTGCTTTTGGCACCAGAAAGTCCCCAGCAAGTCCCTTTGCTTCCTCAGTATTTGTACAGATGCTGTGCTGGAGCTACCAGTTTTGGTAAGCTTGAAGGTGCTACCAATTTTGGAAAGTAAGCATCTTATCCAAGTGTGGCTTCACTTGTCATATCTTCCTTCCCTAGTGACCTTCTGCCTCCCAATTACAACAAAACTGAGCTGACTGAATGGTATTCTTCTCTCAACTCCCTGAATAAGGACATTGGTGAGTGAGGTTTGCAGGGTGCCAAGTGGGGCTCTCCAGATAGTAACTTTGTAGCTCTTATCAGTTATTTATTCCAGAGTCTGTTATAAACTCACGAGTGGGTGACAAGTCACTTCTCAGGGAGGGAGAGAGGGTGTGAAGGGAAGAGTGGCTCCAAGGCTTCACGTGGACCTCCAAGACCTTGGCTGGCAGGGCCCCGCCACCCTCCCCTGCCCGGCCTGTAGCAATGCGAGCCGTGCACTGTGATCCTGGTGCCCACCGGGCTCAGGGGCCAGGTCTGAGCATGTGGGGTTAGAGCACATGCCCTGGCTGGCAGGAAGATGTGGTTTTGACCTCCAGCTCTGTGCTGTCATAACTCTATGACCTTAGGGAGTAGTGGCCTCTTGGTCTCATATTATTTCCCCCCAAAATAAGGGTCTCAAGAGGAGATGTAAAGGTCCCTCCTGTGAGTGGGTGTAAGAATTATGTGCAATCCCGTGAACTCCAGTTGTAGTTCACACAAGAAATGCTCAATAATGAATGGTAATATTGAAAAATTTGCCTTGACAACGGTCCTTAAACTCTGGCCTGTGGGCTACTCTCCTGTCTGCTAGTAAATAATAAATTTTATTGCAACACAGCTATGCTCTTTGTTTACTGCTAGTCTCTGCAACAGCAGGAAGGAGTAGAGGAAACAGAAACTTATGGCCTGCACAGTTGGAAAAATTTACTATTTCACTCCTTACTGGGAAAGTTTTCCAAGTCTTATTCTTGAAGATATATAATATATATAATACATTATATATATATATATGTATATGTATATATATATACATATATAAAATATTTCCATCTTCTTGGAGGCCCACAGCCTCAAAACACCTGATGAGGTCAGTGGTGTCACTGTCCCTGTGATAGAAAAGGAGTCAGAGGCACAGAGAGGTAGAGCATCCTGTTCAAAGCCAGACAGCAAGTAAAGTGTCCCAGCTAGACTTGATCTGGCTATCTCACTTAGAGAGCCCAGTGTTCCCAGGGCTCTCGGCTTTGTAATTCCGAAGGTATTGTAATGATACCAGGCTGTTGGAAAAGTCATGATGCATTTTTGCATAGAAAAAAATATGTCATGACTTTTCCGACACCCCAATATTATAATACTGAGAGGACCAGCACAGATACCCTAAATAATAGCAATGACACCACTCACCAGGCTTCTCCCTGGGCTAGGCATGGTGCTGGCCCTGAAAACCCATAGGACCAGTAGATAATTCCTTGGGTGCTTTCAGCCCAGAGCATCAGCCGTAGAGCCAGGAGTGGACCTGTCACCGGCTACGTGAGCAGGTACTAGGGGACACTGCCTAGGGACGTAAAAGACCCTGCCAAGGAAGTGATAGATGGAAGATGCCAAGGGGCCAGACTGTGCTGGCCATGAGGCCAAGGTAATGGACTGGACTCTACCCTGAGGGCAGTGGGAACCCAGCTGAAGGTTCTGGACTGGGAGTGATAACGTTAAGGGAAGGGAATGAGTAGCTCACAGGGGTACAGTGGAGGGAGCATGGTGATCCCAACCTGGGGGTGGGGGAGGACGGTCTATCACAGTGATTTCACAGTAAGGGTGAGGATATGTTGCCTAGGAGGTAGCACTGGGGATGGGAGAAACCAGCTTTAAAGTGTCTCCAATTTACAAGAAAGGATGAAATGCGGCCATTTCCAACAAAATGAAAGGTATTTGAGAAAATTAAGTGCAGCAAAATAAGTCACAATGATAAAAACAAGCACTGGACGTTCATTTAACAGACAATTCAACAATGTAAAACATTTCAAAAGCCAGTGGGCATCAACCAACATCTTGAGGTCCCTGAGATTAAGTGGGGGAGCAGAAGGGACAAGGGGACACAATGGATGGTGGGGGTGGGGGGTTCATCTCCTAACCAATCCTATTGGTAGACTTTGCTGGGGGGAAGCTGCCTCCCCTCCCCACAAAGGGAAACTCCCCTTTCTGATTCCTTCTTCCACCCCCTCCTTTCTAGAAGAGCAACTGGCTTGTTTTGTTCTCCCCATGCAGACGACTACCACATGGACTGCATGATGCAGATCCGCTTGCTGTGCGAGGAGACCTGGCAGGAGTGCCTGGCCCAGGTGCAGAAGAGCAAGGTCGGTGCCTGCAGGTGCCTCCAGGCCTGCACCTGTCCCCTCCAGCCTGGATCCGTTTTCCTTCCTCCCACACCCAGACCCTTGTTGACCTCTGGGTATACTGGAGCTCTTCCCTCCACCTGGACCCCTCCTCCCCAGCTACACCCACACACCCCTTGGGTTGAGTCAGCTCAGCAGGGACATCAGGCCTCAGAGGGGAAGCCTGGAGAGAATGGAGGGAAACTATGTGCCCTCTGGGGGCACCACCCGTGGTGCTCACCCACCTCTGCTGCCTGCTGCTAGGACCTCCTCCCGAGCCTGATGGTCCTTCTGTGCCCGTTCCCACTTTCCTAGGTTGGGCACTTGCCGGGGATGAGTGCTAAACTAGTCCCATACCCCAAGAGCACATTAAGTCTGGCAGAGGACCCTGGTATTCTTGTTTAGCAGCATGGGGACTATACACTAGAGGTAAAAATGTTATGTTGGGGGAGGTTGATTTATTTTAGGTTTTGTGCATAAGCCAAACTTTAATTACACAGAAAGCCTGTTTTTTAGGTTGCATAATCCAAAGTGACAGGAAATGGGAGCCCTGTATGATTTGAGGCAAGGCCAGACCATTGTGGGATGGTGGTTTATGCCCACAGGGTCTGTGATAGGATGGTTCTGAGTTCAGATCCAGCCCCATCCCTTGGCAGATGTGTGGGCTCCAGCAAGTTACTTTGCTTCTCCAAGCCTTGGTTTCCTCATGTCACATGGGGCTGATGAGAACAACTCTGGGGGATTCGGTGAGACCACATGTGGTGGGTGGCCCATAAAGACAGACCATTTCTGCTGCTGTGAGGGTTTCCCATGAGGTTTTCAGGAATGGATGGAAGGGAGGCAGATCTCGGGGCAGGACCAGGCCCCTGAAGTGAAGCCCCGTCCAAGCCTGAGTCAAACTCTTCCTGTCCCCCTGCAGAAGCAGCTGCTGGACTGGAAAGCCTTCACAGAGGACGAGGCAGAGAGCCTGGTGAACCCAACCTTCTTCCAGATGGTGGGAGCGCTCCAGAGCAAGATGGAAGAGGAGCTGGAGTACTTGGATGTACGTAGCTAGGGGCTCATGAAGCTGGGGGGCGGGGCGGAGGTCAGAGGAGTCCTGGCTGTCAGGAAAGTGAGGGTTGGGGGCGGCCAACTCTCCTGTCACAGGTGAGTCACCTGCACTGTGCAGGCCCCACACTCAGGCAGTGAGTGCTCCCCAAACCCTGCTGAGTCTGAGCGCTGCAAGGCCACCTAGAGCATTAAGTACCCACCCACCCCACCGCCACAACCCTGCTGAGAGGACATTTTCTGTAAAGGGTCAGAGACTAAAAATTTTAGGGGGGCTCTCAGGTTTTTGTTACAAAGCCTTACCCTCATAAACAGTCCTCGGCAATGTTGAAACAAATGGGCATGGACGGATGGGTGTTGAACTGAAATTTGAATTTTATGTCATTTTCACATTAAATAGTTACTTTTGATTTTTCCATTCATTTAATAATGTCAAGTCTGTGCTTGAGGGCCACACACAAAAAAAGCAGGGGACAAAAATTTAGCCTACAAGCCATAGTCTGTAGACCTCTGACTCTGAAGAGAGCATAGGATACACATATATTTTTAAAAATGGGAGAGATGAAGATTTGAAAACAGACTAGTGCTTGACTCAGATGCAGAGAGTCCGGGAAGGAAAGGTGCCCCAAGCCAGGTGGCCAAGGTCCACCTGAGTACCAGGCTGGCATCTGGAGCAGCTCCTTTTCTCTTCTTGGCACCACTTTTTATCTTCTTCCCATCAATGACTTCAGTGGACATGAGAAGGTCTGGAAATAGGGCTTCAGGGTCGGCCAGTCTAAGGGCATGACCCTGGGCAGATCAGAAATGCTGTCCCAGGGGACGGAAGCCACGAACCAAGTGCGGCCCAGAAGATGGCCTTGCGATGGTGCTCGGGTGGTCATGGCCTGCCCGGAGAGATGTGCGACTCCACACAAGTCATCAGTAGAACCCAGAGTCCCAGAGTAGCGAGTAAATGTTGCGGCACACTTGGCGCCTGCACCAACCTGCAACCTGGACCTCACCTCCAGGGGTAGGATCTCTGGGTAGGATCTCAAAGGGCCCTCCTGAATGGGGCCCTCCTCCCCATTCTGGGCCAGCTGGCACGCAAGACTCCTCTGGGTTCTTCCTCTGCAGAAATCCTTTGAGGCCCTGGCAAAGCGAACAGAGTGGCAGAGCCTGGACCTCTTCAGCTACTTCCAGGAGGCTGTGCAGCTGTGGGAGGCGCATCAGAATGAGCTTTCTGTGCAGGAGCTGGAGCTTGAGAAGAGAATGGAACACCAGCAGCGGAAATGCAGCCTGCAGGACCAGGTGTGCCCCCCACACCCCAATACTCTCCATAGTAGACAGGAGAGGGCTGTACCCAGACTGTGATTGCCTGATGAACTTTCTCAGGGGTCCATGAACTCAGTCAGGATTTAGGTGTTTGAAAAAAAACATATCCTATGTGCAAATGTAAAACCTAAAGCTATAAAACCCGAAGAGTTGGAGAATTTAAGGCGCGCCTTGGTCATAGGGCCAGATGGGAGTAGAAATCTGCCTGATGGGTCCCTGGATCCAAATGTGTCTGTAAGACGGTGTGTGTGAGAGACGGATATTCAGGGGGTAGGGAGAGTATGGCACATCTACCCTGTGCCCCCAGGACATGAGACCAGCCCCTCGCCATCTGCCTTCACACGGTAGGGGTTGGAAGAGACACTAGGCATCTGATTTCCAGTGTGGCAGGGAAGAGCAGGTGCCATGGGGAGATGTAGCAGGGGCCTGCCCAGGCGACAAGGGTGTGAGGAACATGTCCCTGAGGAGTCCCAACTAAGCTGAGTCTCTGGGGAGACTCAGAGAGAGAGTGGACAGAGAAGAACATTCTAGGCGGAGAGTAGAACCCAGAATCCCAGAGCAGTGAGTAAAGGTGGTGGCACACTTGGGCGCCTGGACCTCACGTCCAGGGGCAGGATCTCTGTGTGTCACCTGTACTCTGAGCTCTGGTAACTCACACCTGCTTCTCCCTATTTTGGGATCGGCTGCCAGGCCCGGGAGGCCCAGCTTGACCAGCTTGTGGACCAACTGCGGCAGCAAAGCCTTGAGGAAACACTGACGATTTACCTGGAAAGGGCCAAAGATTTTCTGAAGACTATGAGAAGCAGGTAGGCTGTCCAGACCCTGAAAGACAAAGAGGCTGGCCTGGAATCCATGTGCAGGGTCACAGGCAGCCTGCTTAGGAGCTCGAGGGCCTGCCCTGCAGCCTCAAGATGAAAATATCCCTCCAACTTTGCAGAGTGTGGTGGCCCTTTGCAGCTCTGCTCTCAGCCAACAGAGATCATTCCAGGGAGAACTTTGGTGGGAAAAGTTTGTGGAGGGATCGTCAAGGGCATGTAGTTTAAAGGCCAAAAATATACCAGAGGAACAAAAAATGTCCTTCATTCCTACTTAACAATTCCCTTTCATGGACACGTACATTTATATATAGTATATAAATAAATCTTTATATAGCGGATATAGGGTTTTTTTTACATAAAGATTGGATCATACTATGCAAATTGTTCTATAATTACAGCTAAAGTTCCATTTTTTAAATGGCCATGTGGAATTCATTAGTGTGGATTTTTCTTAACCACCCCCCACCCCGAGCTGAAGAGCTTTTTAAGGTTTGTTCTAATATTTCAAAATTAAAAATAGTTCTCTGGAACTATCTTATATTTTTGTGACTTTTTTACAAAAAAAATTATATAGACCAATCACAGAAGTGAAATTGTACCACCAGTTCACTGAAGGACTTAGATTCATTTATCTGGAGGCAAATAAGTAACAATTGAGCCTTGGTCTCCTCACCTGAAAGATGGAAAGATGTCTGGGCCTTAAGGCAGTGAAGGGTTTGAAGGGATAATGTGGGCAAAGTTCAAGGACAGGCATAGGAGAGTAGAAGGGAAATAAGAACCCTTGTTACAACAAGCAGAGAACTCTCTCGTGTATTTACCAAATGTTCTACAAAGAGCATATATTCCTGTGTAAACAGAACATCAGCAGAGCAAACCAAGGCCTGTTACTGCGAAAGGAAACCTAAGCAGCAGGTCTGTGCAGAGTGAAATGCCAGCTTCCAGCCCATTTCGAGGGTCAGGGCAGGACTCTTTTTTTTTCTTTCTTACATTATTGTTCATTTTTGTATAGTACTTGATTTCTCCCTGCAGGTGTAGTCCCCATAATTCTCCCACCACCATAGCACCCGTGAACCATCACCATAGTCCCTTGTGCTTTTCCCTCCCCAGTTTTGACCCCTTTTCTCCCCTTCCCCTGCTAGATGTCTCAGATCTTTGATCAGTTTGCAAGTTTTGTCCCTTTCTTTTGTTTTGTTTTTCCTCACTTTGTTTTGTTTCTCTATATTCTGCATTTAAAGTGAAACTATCTGATATTTATCTTTTTTCTCCTTACTTATTTCACTTAGCTTAATCCCTTCCAGCTCCATCCATGTTGGTGCAAATGGCATGAGCTTATCTTTTTGACTGCTGAATAGTATTCCATTGTGTATATATACCACCACATCTTCTTGATCCATTCATCTGTTTTTGGGAATTTAGGTTGTTTCTATATCTTAGCTATTGTAAATAGTGCTGCAATAAACAGAGGAGTGCAGGTTCCTTTTGAATTAGTGTTTTTGTGTTCGTTGGGTAAATTCCTAAGATTGGAATTGCTGAGTCCTATGGTAGATCTATTTTTAGTGTTCTGAGGAACCTCCACAGAGCTTTCCATAGTGGTTGGACCAGTTTGCATTCCCACCAGCAATGTAAGAAAGTTTCTTTTTCTCCACATCCTCCCCAGCATTTTTTTGTTGCCAGTTTTTTTATTATGCCCATTTTCTTGGCTGGGGTATCCCACACACTCCTGAACTACCTTGGACAGTGACTTTACCCCCCCGCCCCCACTCCCAGGCACGAGAGTTCTCATGCCCTCCTGACAAAGGAAGTGACGGAGTACCCTATGATCATCCTGAAGGCGCTCAACTCCTACAGCAACTCCCTCAGCAGACACTTCTATGTTCGTGAAATCTTCGAACAGGTAGGACAGGGATACTGAAAGCCCAGTCACTCTTCAAGAAGCAAAGGGAAGAGGATGACTGCTCATTTGTCACAATTTTGAATGCTTCCCTAAGCCCCTTCAGAGTTAGAGTTCAGGTCAGGGCCTGAAAGAGGAAGAAGCTAAATGGGGCAGTAAATCCCCCCTGTGCTGCTCAGGGGCCCCAAACAAACTCTGCCAAGTACAATCCACAGCCCCTGTGTACTCAGAAGCCCCTGCTTCAGCAAAGCCCTCTCTCTTCCTGCTTAAGCCCCTGCCGTCCCACTCCTCTGCTGGATCCTTCAGTCTCCACACATCCAGCACCCACCCAGACTTCCAGCCACCTCAAGTGGTGGTAGCCCAGATCCCCCATCTCACCTCCCTCACCCTCACCTTTTCTCTTTCAGTGTGCCTGCATGTGGGTGCTGTCAGCTACAGGAGTTCAGAGCATGCTCTAGGAGGTGTTTCCTGGGGGGCAGGCATACCTTACTGACTTTTAGCCAACAGCAAGTGCCCTTAGCACAGGGGCTCACCCACAGTTCAGACATTTGACAGCTCCCTGGGTAAAGGTGGCAAAGCTGGAATGTCCTGGTCTGAGGCTTGCAGAGTTTGGCTCTTCCCCCATAGCCAGCTGGAGTTCTACATGGCCAGAGCTGAAAATGCTGTGGTGGATAGTGAACCTGGCCGAGGGTTTCCATGTATGGGGGTGCCCAACTCCTAGGAGAATCCCTTCCCTCACCAGGGTTCCCCCTTCTGATTGTACCTTCACTCAGTTTCCCATGTTTTTTTTCTTACAGAACCTGGAAGGAGAAGTCATTTTCAAAATAAGGGAACCAGGTAACACTTTCACAATTCAATTCTGCTTGTTCCTGACTTTACTCTTATGTTTGTTGCTGCACAGGGTCTACATTTTATACTTGACTAGACCAGGGAGGTAAATCCAGACTGCACTTGTAACCTATTTCTCCTTCTCTTTGTGGGCTCGTCATCAATAGAAGCATGTGAAAAGCACTTCCAGGAGCTAATGACAAAACGGAGGAGAAAAATGTGGTTGAAAGCAGAAGAGAGCAAAATAAAAATAACAGTAACTAATGGAAAAAGTTCTTCAAGTTCATCAGAAGAAATGGAAAGAGATCAAGAAATCGAGTCCTCCATAACTGAAGAGATAGACTTGAACCAGCAGGAAATATCTATCCTGGGTGATGAGATAGAAGATTTCATAGAGAACAATGTGCAGGGATCCAAAGAAATGCAGGTTGAAAGAGGAAGTTTCTTAAAACCATCTCTGAGCCAGGAAAATGTGATGGTTCAAGAAGAGGAGGAAGAGATGAAGGAAAAGGTGAAAGAGAAAAATGAGGAAGGGAAAGAAGAAAAAGGAAAAAGGGGAATGGTGGAGAATGAAGAGGAAGAAGAAAAGGAGGAGGAAGGAGAGGAGGAGAAGGAGGAAGACCATGAGAGTTTATTTATGGATGAGGTAGGCTGGCAAAATTCAGTTTTGACTGTGAGGAAAGTTTGCTATGTTTACTCTGAATACCTTTAATACAAGCCAGTAGTAGAGTCTCCATTGGAGGATATATAAAGAATTAAAAAGGTATGCGCACCATTTATTTTTGTTAACAGGGAGTCAATTATTTTTCTTTTTTTTTAAAAGATTTTATTTATTTATGCATATAAGCTTGGGTACAGACCAGAGGTGTGGGGCGGCTAGAGGGCTCACCAGAGACAGAGTGGGGAGCAGAACAGGCAGATTGACTGAAACACACTGCTGAGGGGAGCAGCGGGTGAGGCAGGGGAGGTCTGCTGCACCATGTGGGAAGCTCCCCGGCCAGGCTTTGAATTAGTGTTTCCTGCTGCCCACAGCTCCACAGCGCAGCGCCTAACCGCTGCGCCACCGTGGAGGCCCAACATGGAGTCAATTCTTATCTCACAGCAATGTTTTTATAATGACCCCTCCTCTATACACATTCAATCCTACAACCTTTTCTAAAGACACTCCTCAATTATATGACTTTCCTCTTCTTTCCCTGGTCCTTTATCAGTTCCTCTTTATTGTATAGATCAACTTTTATTCCTTCGCTCTTCCCATTCCTTGGTTTTATAACAAAAAAAGATCCATATCTAAGCTGACAGGCAGAGCTCTTCTTAGAGTGCAGGGCAGTGACTCATAATAATACATCTTATCCTCAAAACACAATCTCACAAAATAGTAACTTGAATTCCATAACGATGAAGTTAAGGACACTCTTTTCCTTTATTGCTGTGGAAGAATTGACATATGAGATGTCTTTCTGAGCAAGATCCCACACTCAAATGTCCACAGACAAGTAATAGAAAAGAGGGATGGAGACCAAAAAGTTAATGCCAAGTGGTGAAGACTGTAGTCTTAGCCCATTCAGACTGCAAAAACAGGGTGACTGTAAACAGGACTTTATTCCTCACTATGCTGGAAGCTGGGATGTCCAAGATCAAGGATAGAGAGATTCGGTGTCTGGTAAGGGCCCACCTCTTGGTTCATAGATGGCCATCATCTTGCTGTGTCCTCAGTTGGCAGAAGGGACAAGGGAACTCTCCAGGATCTCTTTTATAAGGACATTAGCCCCATTCATAAGGACTCTGCCTTCAAGACAGAAGCCCCATCTCCAAGTACGCAGACATTGAGGATATGAACTTTGGGGAGATACCAACCTTCAGTCTATGGCGACTGTGTACTTATTACTCAGCTTCAGCCAATAATACTCTGTGGGAATATGGACTCAGAATAGCCAGATTCTCCGAATTTTTAAGAGAAATCAGATTTCTATATGTAATTTCCCAACAGTTATGGGCAAGATTCAACTCCCAGGTTTACAACCTCTGATGCCTAAAACCCCGTGGCTGGGACCCCAGTTCTGTTTGATGGTGTCAATTCTAAAGTCTTCTCTTCTGCTTAGGCTGAAGCTGAGGAAGAGAGTGAAGAAGAGCTCTTCCAAGAGTTTATGGAGACTTTTACAACCTCTAGTGGGAACACTTATTTTGTCTTCCTGCCCCTGGAATATGAAGAGGCAAATTGCAAGAGACCCCATGCCACTCTTACTGCCATTCTCATCAACGATACTCCTGGTGCCAAGTTCCTAGAACAAGTGATCGTTCCATCTGAACTCATTTCAGAAATTAAGAAACAGTGAGTAAAAACCCCTTTACTCATATTCTCTCATCCGTTTTATTAACAAGCTGAAATATTAAAACAAAAGGTTGCATTCATTTCAGCTGGAAAAAAAAATATGTAGGTAACTGAGAGTAGAAACAAGACACACACACACACACACACACACACACACACACACACACACAATGAATGTCCAGGAATTCCTTGAAAGCACAGATACCCACTGCTCAAGTGACCCCTTCTTCCTTTTCTAGCTAGGGTGCCTTGCTGGCATGGGCCTTATACGTAAGAAATAGTGTAGCTTCTGCCCATCCAGAGGAGATACAGCCAAAAGATACTACCAAAGAGTTTTCAAAGAGGATTTTAGCATTCACCACGGTGTTCTGGTTGCCGCCCAGCCAGAGCACACTGGCATCCACAGCGTTTCTGTTGGCCGTCCTGGTGGATGTGTCCTGGAGGGCCCATCACGGTTTGAATTTGGACTTTCCTGATGAGTAGTGGTGCTGTGCAGCGATTCGAATACATGTTGGCCATTTGGTTAATTTTTATAAAATGCCTAGTCAAATCTTTTGTCTTTTTATCCCCCTGCCAGGCTACCTTTTCCCTTACTAATGTGAGGGAGTGAGTTAGTTACATACCCTGTATGAGGGTTTTTCCCAGATCAGTATATGGCAAGTGTTTATTCCCCCTCTGCTCTTTCTTTCTTACTCTCTTGGGGTCTTCTGATGAAGAGAAGCTCATCATTTTCGTAATGTTCAACTTAATAATTTTTGTCTTTATGGGCAGTGTGATTTGTGTCTTACCTAAGAAATCTTCACCTGCTCCAACATCATGAAAATGTTATCCTCTTATTTACTACATATGTTATTGTTTTAAACTTCCACATTTAGATTTAAAATCTACCTGGCATTGACTTTTGATACTGTGTGAAGTAGAAATCAGATTCATTCCCCTCATATGAGAAACCAAGTGACCTCGGGCAATTTGAGAAGACTCCTTTCCCCACTGCTCTTTCTCTACTTCTCTGTGTTTCTATTTGGGTGTCACTACTTTACCTTGCTTACTTGCTCTAGATTTCTATTGTGTACTAATATTGACTGGTAAAAGCCTTCCAAGGTGGTCTTCTCCAAGGTTGTCTATAAAGGGCCTTTGATGCAGTCCTTTAGATTTCTATAAATTTGAAGTCAGTTTTCATAAGATAAAATTTGCTGATCTTTTTTATGTTATTGTATTGAATCTATAGAGAAATCTGGGGAGAAGCAACATCTTAACAATGCAGACCCAAAATATCATCAAATTTTAAAAAGAAGAAATAATAAACTGGGAAAAATATTTGCAACTCATACCATAATCAAAAGACTTTATGGTCTCAGTATGTGAAGAGTTCCTAGAGATTGATAAGAAAAAAAAGCAGCTTAATAATGGAAAAATGGGCAAAATATATTAGTGGATAGTATACAGAAAAAGAAAGTAAATAGTTTTAAACACTTGAAAATAAGCTCAGCATCAGTCACAGAACCACAAAATTGTCTCATTCAAACGTTTGACAATGCAGTCTGAGGCTACAGGGAAATTCATTGCTGGTGGGAGTTCAAGTGACCTTGGGATTGAATCAATTTCACCATGTCTACCAGAACCACAGATGTATTTTAGCCTTTGACTTAACAATCCCAGTTCAGGTTATTTATCATATAGAACTGCTTCCGCACTTGACATACATTCAAGGTTATCCGCTGCAGACTTCTTGGTAATAACAAACAGTGAGAAACCACCTAATGTCTTCCAGCAGAGGCATGGTTCAATGTCAGACGGTATACTCAGACAAAGAAATATCATGTCATTAGAAATAAAAGAAGGGGTAGAGAAGGGGGGAGCACTTTTGGCATCAGTGTGGGAGGGTCTATCCCTGGTCACTGTTGCAGGCAGGGCTGACCCTTACTGGTTTCTCCCTCAGACTTAGAGCTGGTTTTTTTGAGCACCTAGAGAAGTGGTTTGACCAGCGTTCCCTTCACACCCGGGTCCTCGTGTCCACCAAGATAAATAAGCTGGAGTCAGAACTGGAGCTGTATCTGCACCAGCACCAGCCAAGAGCCCAGAACATTGAAAAGGACGTCCACAACGTCAGGGCAGGTACAGCCCCTAGCTGGGGAGGCTGCCTGCCCCGCCCCGGTGTCCGTGTCACTGCGGCTCCCTGCTCACCAGCTGCCCTCCTGGGCACCCCACAATGTTTAGCATGTCATCACACCTTGCACATGTGGGAGGGCTCACACCTCCCAGGTTGGTAGAGAACCTGGCACTCAGAATCCTCAGCCAAGTTTTTTTTTTAGACTTTTGCATTTTAAAAGAGCATTAGATGCTGAAATGAAGACTACTGTCCTGTTTTAACTATGTGGATCCTAGATCTACTTGCATACCGGCCTGATACACACCTGCATGGATGCCCTAGAGGCAAGTCTGACTCCGGGTGGGTCACCTGACCCCTCTGATCCCTCCCTTGCCTGCAGAAGGGGATGTTACTGGTGGTAATTAACTCTCCTTGAAAGGTACAGTGAGGAATCATGAGCACCAGGTCTAAGCCACAGCCTCCAAAAGTACAAATAAGTAATTTCAGCTTATAATTTAGAATGTTTAAACAGAGGTACCATTTCTTTTGTAGCAGAAGACTACATCAAGGGGATACGCCTTTAGTTGGAGCCTTCAATGGTCCCTGTCAGGTTTCACTCATGTCAGACTTCAAACTCCATTCTAGAACTGAAGTGCTTGCAGAAAGCCTGCACAGGATCCCACCCACCTCCTATTGCCTGGCGCAGTCAGAGAGTTGTGGGATCTAACAGCCTGGCCTGTGGCCTTGGGACCTGCTTGACTACTGCTCTCATCCATGTGCATTAGGTAGAAATGTAAACTGAAGGCTGCTGCCGTCCCCTTTCCTGGCTCCCTGGCCCAGGGAGTGTGAAAATCAAGGCCAGAAAAACAAGCCCCAGAGTCACGCCATTGCTTTGGGCAGAACCCGGACCATGACCCCTTCACTGCTCTAGGCAGTAAGGAGGTCGGATGGGGTGCCCTGGGGTCCTAATTGCACCAGGGCCCTATGAGAGAACTCCTGAAGGCCAAATCCTGGTTCCTTTCACTCTACCTTAAAAGTCCATTAGAACTGAGACTTGTTGGAAATAAGCTGGTGCTTGCACAAGTGAACAAGATGTGTGCCCAGATCTGTGCAGGTTCTTTTCTCCCAGGCCCTCTCTCTGAGATCCCCATCCTCCCCAACACCCTCCGCCCACCCCCCTGCTCTCTGTTGTTTTCCTGGGGCTCCTCCTCTCCCAGACTTTGTTCTTCTCTTCTGTAGGTGCAGTGTCTGTAGCAGCAGGAACTCCCTGCTCACAGCCAGGCAGTGCCTCCTCTCCAGTCAGACACCTGGGCGGGGCGGGGTGGGGGGGCGGAATCTCGGGTTGGCCTCTCTGAGATCTGTACCCATTCCCAGGCCGAACCCTGGTGAGGGCAGCAGCGGCAGGGTAAGGGACCGTGACCTAAGTGGTCTCTGCTCCGAGGCTGTCCCGGAAAGGCATAAGCAGAAGTGACTCGGGATCCCAGCACCCCTTGTCCTTTTTCAGCTGAGCTCTTGCTTCACCAAGAGCGGCTGGACAGCCACTGTGCTGGGGTGGTCGAGACACTGAAGAAGGAGAAGATGATGTTTCACCAGTTCCAAGAAGAGCAAAACATGAAGAGCAAAAGCTTCCGCCGCAAGATTTATGACATGGAACACACCTTCTTGAATGCCACTAAGAGTCAGAGGTAAGAGCCCTGGAGCCTTCCCCTTGGCCTCATGGCTGTAGAATCCCAGCCCCTGGTGGACAAGACTTGAGGTTTCCAGCTTCGCAGTAACCTTCACTTTTCAGTGAACTTCTCCTGAAGAGTAAGTGTCCGCTGTGTGAAACATCAGGCTGGGGGCTGAGGGTTGGGGTGGTGGGGCGGGGGGGTGGTTAGTGAACAACCAGAGAGAAAAGGTACACTTGGCCAGAGTGCAGGGATGAAGATGACACGTCCAGAATGACCATGATGGGAAAGACCACTGCCTTCAGGGGGAATTAGAAGAGTTTCCTGCAGGAGCATCCCTGGCCTAGGAGGAAGGAGGTGGAGGAAGGTGTGGACAGGTGGAATTATCTCCCTAGAGAAGGAGCTTCTGCCCAGCTCCAGGTGGGGCTCCAGAGAGAACATTCAGGGTTTGAGATGGAGGCTGTTTCAGGAAGGCCTCAGCCAGGTGACAGGCGAGGGGTCCTCATAGCCATGTGCACAGCAGTCAGGTACATAAGAGGCAGTTGCGGGGGTGCAGTGGGGTAGAAAGAAAAAACCTGTGGGGCGCTCTTGATGGAGAGCGGCCAGGCAAAGAGCCGAGTCGCTGGGTGTGAAGACCTGTGCTGGAAGGAAGATAAAGACCCGTAGGACCTGGGGACTCTTTTACCAATTTGGCAGGAGGCAGAGAGAGGAAAGGAATGCCCTCTGATCCAGCACACTGAGGGGTCCACACTAGGTCCTGCACACACTGTTGTTTGAATTTTCCTCCAGTGCCTCTTCTGCCTGGAGAAGTGGGGCTGTGACTCTGGTGGCCCGCAGCTGGGTGCGGTGTATGGAGCTCAAGCTGGCTGCCCTCCATGCCCTGAGTCGCGCCGTGACCTCTGTGTCCCCCAGGCTGGCCACCTATTACCACCTGCCCCTGCTGTTTCCCCAGGCTGGTCACTCTCAACATCACGCTGCACCGGGAGCTGCTTAGCTACGTCGACGTCATCCAGCTGTCCCTGCGCAGCTTCCGGCAGTACCTGGAGGAGAGCCTGGGCAAGCTCCGCTACTCCAACATTGATTTCATAAAGCAGTGCAGGTGGGAGCCAGCGTCCAGGGACTAGACTTTCCCTATTGAGAGCCAGTCTTGTTTCCCTCTTAATTTTTTGCCTTTTTTGTGACAAAATATCCATAACGTAAAATATCTTCATTGTTGTCATTTTTAGGTGTACAGTTTAGTGGCATTAAGTCTGTTCACAGTGCTGTGCTACCATCCCCCCATTCATCTCCAGAACTTTGTCATCTTCCCAAATGGAAGCTTTGACCCCACAAAACATTAGGTTTCATTCTCCTTTCCCCCCACCCCTGGCAACTACCATTCCGCTTTCTGTCCTTATGAATTTGATTA
The DNA here is from genome assembly GCA_004024925.1 of Scalopus aquaticus. Lineage (NCBI taxonomy): Eukaryota > Metazoa > Chordata > Mammalia > Eulipotyphla > Talpidae > Scalopus > Scalopus aquaticus. The sequence goes on along the minus strand of PVIJ01002881.1, from coordinate 119,979 downwards.
CTCTCAGGAGCTCATTTAAATGGAATCACATCGTATCTGTCCTTTTGTGTGTCCAGCTTATCTCACTTAGCACAGTGTCTCCAATGCTTGCCCATGTCGTAGCGTGGGTCCGGATTCCGCTCCTCCTTAAAGCTGAAGAGACTAAGCCACACTTGTCATCTCACTCTTGATGGACTTGGGCAGTTTCCCTGCTTCTGTCCTTGAACTACCAACATTCATGTGACCATGATCTACAGCCTTACCAACCATGGCATTTGGGATGGGTGAAAAAGTTTCCTGTCTCATCAGTGGCTTTTATTTCTTCCAAATTACTTTCAGATTGTTTTCAGAGGGAGGCAACTTTTCTTCTGAAGAAATTGCTTCACTTTGTCGTCGACTAGAGAAGGAAGCTTACCGGATAGAGTTTGTAGAAAATTTAATCATGATGAACATGGAGAAGATGGAGAATGAGTACCTGGACCAGGTGGGTGAGCCCTGACCCTGACCTCCAGCCAGGTTACAAAGTGGTTTCCTTGCCTGTCACAGCTTGGGTATTTCCAACCACTAACAGAGCCTGAAGCTCTGTATTTAAACAGTCCAAAAGTTCCAAATTAAGTTTCCTCCTTCACTTTTTAATCTTTCTTTATAGGCCAATGATGTCATCAACAAGTTTGAAAGTAAATTCCATAACCTGTCTGTGGACCTTATTTTCATAGAGAAAATCCAGCGGTTACTGACAAATCTGCAAGTGAAAATCAAGTGTGAGGTGGGCTGAATCACTCTCCATCTGGGGGATACTTCTCATGTGCGATTACAAGCCAGGCAGCGTCCTGGGTGCTGGGGGTACCCATGTGTGTCTCTCCTGTGGGACGTGCACCCCAGCAGAAAGACAGAGGTTAAATCATTGAGTTATTATGCCCCAAGCTTCCAGTTAACTAGCTTATTTTGATTAGTTCTGTTGGTCTTCACAAGAACTGCATGAAGCAAGTGCTATTTTTTTTTTTAACTAAAAGCATTTCTCAGAGCTTTTAATATATGGATTTATCGTGATCGCTTGTGAGAGGCTATACCAGGCATTGTTTTCCAAAATTATTTGATAACCAGAGCTGTATTTTAGAAATTAACCAGTGTCCTTAAGAATATTTTTTGGAAAACAGCATACTACAGGATATTCTCTTACTTCTCACTCCCAGTACCAAGGTCATTGGGTAAAAATAGATCAAAGAGATGACAGCAAGCCTGAGCCCTAAGAAATCAAGGTCCTGCTGCCTCTGGAGCTGGATGGGCTGATGCCAGACACCAAAGCTGTGGACTGAAGGGTCTAGATCTGAATTCAGTTCTGGCTAGAGAGATTTTCTTTTACCTTTTGACCTCCTTCTCCCACATTAAAAAAAAAATCTTATAACCAGCATTTCTTCTACTCCCAGAGGCAGGATATAGGGGTTAAAGGCAAGTCCCAATTTTAGCATGATTTTAGAGATAAACAGGCAGAATGTAATTCCATGACGTAGGCAGTTACTTAAGTGGGGTCAACATGTGACCCCCACGTATGACTAATGTCAGAAATCATCCCTTAAATATGAATAGCCCACTGGTCAACAAGAGGAGAAGAGGGACATATGAAGCGTGTGGGGGGTGCAGGGGGTAGGATTTAGCCTAGATTTGGAATGTGGTGCCCTCGAAGACTTGAGGAACCAGCCAGGCAGGACAATGGGGAGCAGTGTCCTAGAGAAATCTGGGAATAGTCCTGGGAGGCTGGAGTCAAAGGAGAAAGAGCTTGTGTGTGTGTGTGTGTGTGTGTGTGTGTGTGTGTGTGTGTGCGCGCGCGCGCACGTGCACACACACACGCGCGCGCGCACACACACACACACACACACACACACACACACACAGGTGGGCAATGAGGCAAGAGAGGTAGTTGGGCCGGTTAGCAGGGCCTTATGCATTGGGCTCTTCATGCTGAAGTGATGGTCAGGGCGGTGAAGACCAGGAAAGCGTGCATGTGAGGACTGCCTTTTGCTGCTGGGTACAGAAAGGTGAGGTGTTAGGAGTGAGGCAGGCTGCTAACACTAAGTCGGAGAGAACAGTGTCCTGGACAAGATGCCAGCAGGGTCAAGTTCCACAGTCAAGTGGTGGTAGTGGGGGTGGGATTTTAATGATGTAGGAAATATATAAATATATATACAATAGAGTAGCAATAACAATATATAATACATTATATAATTACATTATATAACAATATTATATAATGTAAATATATAATATAAAGTTATGTTGATAATGTATCTATGTAAGATACATAATTATGTATGCTAATATAGCAATATATATATATACATATATGTATATTTTAAAGATTTATTTATTTATGCATACAAGGTGGGGTACAGGCCAGAGGCATGGCAGATCAACTGAAGTACACTGCTGAGGGGAGCAGCAGGCGAGGCAGGAGAGGTCTGCCGTGCCATGTGGGAATCTCCCTGGCCAGGTGTCGAACGCATGTCACCGCTGCCGACAGCTTCACAGCACAGCACTTAACCGCTGCGCAACCAGGGAGGCCCCTATATCAATATATTTATATAATACATAATATGAAATAATATACGAGGACCTCCCTGGTGGCACAGGGGTTAAAGTCAGCACTATCAAGCTATTGCCAGCCACTGCAGCATGAGTTGGATCCCCAGCCAAGGAGCTGACCCACATGGCACAGTGGCCCTCTCCTGTTTCACTCGCTGCTGCCCTCAGCAGTGTATTTCAGTAGATCCACCTATCCTTCCCCCCACACTGTCTCTGGTGAATCCTCTCACCCCCTCACCTCTGGCCTAAACCCCAGTTCTTGTATGCATAAATAAAAATAAATCTTTAAAAATATATAAAACAATATAATATATGAATATATACAAAGTAATATATAATTCTAATATATAATTTTGTGAATTTATCAATTATCTCAATAAAGTAGGTAAAAACTTTTTTCTGTCTGTGAAAATATGGGATAATATATTTGTATAAGACACGTATATATTTATACACAAAACAAAATTATAGCCTCTTGCGATTTATTCAATTTTTTAAAGTTCTATAATCTCTAGGGAGGCTTCGCAAACACCATTTTGATGGCTTCCTTTTCCTGGATGCTGGTTTTTACTTAACCATTCCACTTTTGGAGGAGCCTTTGGTGGGTTCATCTATGACACACACAGTGCTGTGATGAATACACTTGCATGGGTAACAGATTAAGTCTGAGGGCTGCTCCCAGGGTGAGAATGAGGGGGCAGGAAGGTCAGTAGGTTGTTGCTTTCCACGTGGCTTATACACATGCTCTCACCAGTAGGGCTTGAGGGTGTCCTCCTAACTTCTCACTAGCATCGTAAGTTGCCCATTTTATTTTTAGATCTTACCTATTTTATGGATAAAAATATTTTTATTTTACCTTGATCTATATTCTGATAAGATTGTATATATTTGTGCTGATTTCATTTTTTCCAGGCTAATCCATCTCTCAGATAATGTGTTTTGCTGAACATTTTCCTGAGCAAAATAAACATTCTAGAAACAAATCTCCAAACCTCTGGTTTTTCTAGGTGGCAAAATCCAATCTGCAAGCCGAAGGATTAAATTCTTCCCTGAAGCAGCTTCAAAGCAAAGTAGAAATGTGTCAAAATTCACGGGGAGGTAAAAAAGTAAGTGCCTCTGTTGCTGTGTTTTGATTGGGCCATTTAATTTAATCTAAAATTTAAATTGATTGGCAACATACAAAACTTAGTAACAGCTACCCCCTTAAGAAAAAAAAGTAAGCTCAGAAGGTGCTAAACTATGAATAATAAAGATGCAACATACTGGTATCGTAAGTGGAAATAAACTGACCTCAGTGGTCAGGGTTTCTCAAGTACGAATGGCCTCGAACCTTCCTACATAACCTGGTTTTATCTGATGGAATTAAGGAAGGGCAGGGAACCCATCATCTCTGCAGCCCCCAGTGTCTCCCGGGCTGGAATACAGAGTCCAGGAAGCATGGGGCTGAGTCAGACCTCACTGCCCTCCTGCGTCACCAGGCATCCCTCCCCAAAACTGGAACTCAACCCTAGATGAAGAACAGAAGCCTCTATCTGCCCCCTGCATAGACACTTCTTGTTGATTTTTCATTTGTTTTGCTCGTTACACATAAACTGGTTCCTTCCATTGATACTAATGTTTTCTGTGGTTATCCAGAGTTTGAATTGGTGCAAAGTTGGGGGGACGCAAGATTCTAAGTGTCGTCAGCCAGCTCCCTGGTCAGCATAGTGGGGCTCCTGATGGTCTTGCTATTTACTTGCTTGTTTTTCTGCCACTAGTGCCCATTTCTGCCCCTTCTCCACTCCTCCTGCCCTCTGCCCCTCCCACTAATCTTTTCTCAACAATTCATCCAGCACCAGACATCCCTCTGGAAGTTTCTTACATGGGACCTTTCCTCATCACCAAGGTCTGTCTTTTTTCTTCCATTTCGGTGACCATGTTGGTGGCACTGAGAAGACATTTCTTTTCCTATCTTTATTATCTTTTCTTGTACAGCAATGTAAGCTTCTTGGAAAAAGTCTACACACCCACAAAGCACCGAGTGGAGGATACCCAGCCGTCTTGCTCTCATTTTCTACATTCATGACCATGTTGCACATTTTCTTATAAAGGTTTCTGCGCGTTCCTTGTGTTTATTCGCACCACAGGGTGGGTGTTTCGAGGAAAGGTGCTTTTTTTAGTTCCCTGATGACTTGCCTGGTTTTACTTATGAGCCCCACCCACTGAGGAGTTGGGAAAACGAGGTTAATTTTCTGTAACCCCTTCAAAATTTGTTCTCCCACATTTCTTCACCTCCCAACCCACCTGCATGGCCTCCCCTGATGGTGTCAGAATGCTGGGCAGGGTGTGGGGGCTCACCCTGCCTCCTCACTGTGAGCTAGGGAGACAGGTGACCTGCCTGCTGGAGGAGGCTGGTCGGGCACCTCTGCAGTGACCAGTGGTGCGGGCAGAGCATCAGGTGTGCGGGGCGGGCAGGGAAGGCAGAGGCCAGAGCCATGTACTCAGGCTACACGTGAGGAGGGCCCCTGCCAGCTGGTGCAGAAAGGTAGGGAGACGTGTGGGAGTAAGCTTCAGCAGAGGCAGGGGGAATAGTGGCTGGCAAAGGGGCTGGCACAGACGTAGCCCATTTCCACAGTGGAGGGTTGGGATGGGCAGGGTGAAGCTGCAGTGGAATGAAGGAAGCAGGAAGCAGGAAGAGGCCAAGGCACCTCCTGGCCGGGGTCATCTGGGAGGTCAGAGAGCCACTCGGGAAGCTCTGTGGGGCCTGGCAGGAGGTGTTGGGATGTGGTGAAGGTGCGCATCCTTGTGGTTGCCTCTCCGCACAGCTGTGGAGCTGGGTCTGTGGGATTGCTGCTCTCAGGGCATGTATTTGATGTCGTCATGGAGATGGTGAGTTGACCCACTGGAAAGGCTGTGGCTGCTTCACCCCTGCTCGTCCTTGCTACCTTGGGCCAAACAGTTACTTCTAAATAATAGAAAGTTAGAGACAGAAGAGATCAAAGGGAACGTTCTGTGTCCCCCCATGCAGGTGGGGAGAATGACTTGAGTGAATTTAACTCATCTACCCAGAGAAGCAGGAAGAAACCTTCTAGTCAGGGAAGGATCCACTGTCTGAGTGCAGTTGCCTGCGAGAGGAGGTCTAGTGTGCCCCAAACCTGGGGCCCTGCCTGCGTGAGCACCTCTGTGCAACCAAGAGGTGTGCTCGCCTACCAGCCTGTCCCTGAGTTCAGGTGGAATCAGCCTGCCCTCCCATAACTTACTTCCTGTGACTCTCTTCCTCCATGTTCTCACCAGATGGTGGACTCAGAAGACCTCCTTAACTTTGTCCGAATATGGAAAGAAAAACTGAACCAGAGGATTCAATACCTCGACTGCATGCTGGACATGGTCACTCAAGTGGTCTTTACCGTAAGCTATGGCATGGGCTGTGAGGGAACGGTGGTTGAGCTGCTGCGAGGCCGCAGGGCTCAACAGAGCCTTAGGCAAGAGGGGATGCCCAGGGCCCTGATGGGCATCAGGCCACTGGGGTGCCTTGGAAAGGTCACAGGCTATGGAGTCACATCTGAGTTCACAGACGGTCCACTTCCCAGCACTGATCTCTTAGGAGACCCCTCACCTCCTAGTACTACCTCTTTGCCCCATCAAGTCCCTTAGCTCATGCTACCCACCAACGCAAGCCAACCTCTCTGCTTAGGCTCTTTCTTCCCAACAGCACCCACTGGCCTCTCTCCACTCCCCACCACCGCCTCACCAATGCCCCTGTCTCTTGCCCACTTGGCTGCCCTTGTGCTCTCACTTCCTCCCATACTCTGTTGCCTAAGATGCAGCCAAACCTAACACTGGAAAAGGCCAGTCTTACCATGTCACCCTCTGCCCCTTTCACTGGACCTCACAGCAGCTTCACGTTCTGCCCTCCATGGCCTCTTCATTTCTCCGGCCCCTCTGTTCCCAGGGTCTCCTGGCCCCTGGAGCACTTTTCCTTTCCCCATGAGCCCTCAGGCAATGCAGTGAGGTCTCCATTTTGGGGACTTTCCCCAGATTGTATGTCCAGGAGGGCAGAGCCTGTGTTGCTATCGCCCCACATTCAGTCCCTCACACACCAGGTTTGGAACATCAGAGGTGCTCCACAAACTTCTGGGGGGGTCATAGAGCCAATGGTCACATAGGTGGACCTTCCTCAAGTTCTGCTGTGGCCATGCTGCAGCCCCTGCCTCTGATTGCCAGCTTTTAAACCACCCCTTCCTTGGGTGGGGGGGCGGTTTCCCTGACATGCCACCAACTAAGCCTCCATTGCACACCAGTACTGCACCCGACAGGACAGGGCTCGGGTCCAGCCTGGTCTTTCCCTTGGGGACTTGTAGACCCTCGCTGAGAAGAGATGAGACTCAAATAAAGAAGAGCCTAACTGGGAGCCTGGCTGTGCTCTCACGGTTGGCTGCCACTCCCCCCATCATTAAGATTCAGCTTGTGCGGGCGGTGCCACTCAGTCATCTACACTCGGTCATCCACACGCTGATACACAAGTTTATTTGGTCCAAGGCACTGCCTGGGCACGTATCCAGGCTAACGTATGTATCCGTGACCCTCAGTCCCGTACATGCTGGAACTATTTTTCACAGCACGGGTCCCAGTTTTGACCAAACATTTCTTTGTAGAAGAGCATGTTAAATGTCCGTTTCTCTGACTAGATTATAAGTAAGTTCCATGAGGACTAGATTATAAGTAAGTTCTCATGTGACTTCTTCACCCTGTATCCCCAAACCTAGACCAAACCTTGCAGAGAGCAGGCACTCAGGAAACATATTTGAAGGTCTGCATGTGAGCACAAATGAGTAAATGGCCCTCTGGAGGACAGACGCATGCTAACACTTTATAGAAGGGAAAACAGAGGCCCAGAGAAGCCAGGGAGCCTGGGCAAGATGGTGCTGGAATGTGAACCCTGCCTGTCTACCTGCCTGGCACCTCAGCTGGGTCCACACACTCAGGCTCTTCTCTCTGGCTCACAGGAAAACCTCCTGGACAACCTGGAGGTTGAGAGTGACATTCTGGTGTCTTCAGAAGTCCTTGAGGAGGAGGCCAAGGTAGACCAGATCATCCCTGAGTCCTTTGCCCAGCCGAGCCGAATGGGGAAGCCCATGATTGAAGACCCAGCTCTGGAGGTTGTTAAGAAAATTCTGCAGTGAGTGGCCCTGGGGTGCAAAATGGAGCCCTGCTACCCCGGGGCATGCCCCAAGCCTTTGGGGTCCCACACACTGGGCATCCTTGTGGGCCCATGCCTGACAGCCTGTGACCTTGAACAAGGAACTTCCCTGAAATAGGGCTCATGTTGAGACAGATCCCGTGGCGATGGGAGCTACCTGGGATGTGCTCATGGCCACTGGGGAAAATCATCTCCTTTCCTTTGCTTTCAGGCCTCCCGTCTCAAAAGGCTCTGCCCACCAGTTTGACAAAGACCGGTCCCAGACAGGTAGAGGCAAACAGGCCCGTGGGTGCCAGGGAACTGGCAGCGGGGAAGCTGCGGTGCTACCTGGCCCATCCTCACCTTGGATTCTCTGCTTTGTCCTGGGTGCTCATCCAAAGGCTTGAAGCGACATCGGAACCGGGGAGAACACTGCGTGAAGGTTATGTCCAGTGCCAGCGCCACCTCGATGGGGAGGTAGGGATGCTGGGCTGCTCGGGATCTCTCCTTGCCACATCTGACCATCGTTACCACCCCCTCCCCACGTAACAGAAAGAGGGACATGGGAGATGGCTCCCTTGGGTGCCATTACAGAGCCCCAGGAAGAGCCTGGGCCTCTGAACCTGCCCCCTAGGCCTCGTTGGAGTCATTAGACTCATGGCTCATGAGCATGGGATCTGCTAACCCCAGACGCCAATTTTATGAAAGGTGGACAACAGAAGCCCCGTGGCTGATTCAACTTTCTGGGTCTTCTGGGAGCCCTCCTTGATGTTACTTGATTCTTGACTTGAGAAAGTACAGTGAGGAAATTCCTGCTTTGCATACCTGCACAGGTCTTATTGAACACAATGCCATCTGTAATGTGGAATTAAACAAAGACCCGCTAAATGAGAAAAGCAAGGGCTATTTATTCAGACTTTGCTACAGCAAGGGAATCCTCACCACTTCATTCTAGCAGAGGCCAGTGGAGGAGTCGGGAAGCTGCGGAGGGGAGAAAAATGCTGCAGGCGTGCCCGGAAGGGAGGTGGAGCCAGGAGAAGCCAGTGGCAGACAACTAGCTGCTCACGTCCTCTGCGCCTGCCTAGGAATGCTTACTTGACTTCTCTAGTTGGTTCCAAGTTGGAAGCAAGGACGGAATTTAGGGGAGCTGTCAGTTCTTAAGCAAGTCCTGGCCATGTGGGGCCAATTGTTATAAGAGTTATTTAGCTCTCTGTATCGTCACTAGAAAAATCAGCCTGGCTTCTTCTAAGTCTTCCTTACTGTAGGCTGACTTCCCAAATTATCTGCTGTAGATAAGGGGTTGGTTTCCTGGGCAGGTTGCTACAAGCTGAGTCAAAGTTCTGTATTTACAATGGTCTAGCCATTCGTCATTTGTATATTACTGAATGAAGTATGTGTTACTTAGCCCAGCTAAATTTGAATTTCAGATAAAAAATCAGTACCAGTATGTCCCAAATATTGCAAAGGACATAACCCTATAAAAGTACTCATTGCCTATCTGAAATTCAAGTTTCAATGGGCATATTGTATTGTTATTTGAAGGACTAATAACTCTACATGTGACCAGACCTATTTTTCCTAGGGTCCTCATCACCGGGAAACCAGGATACAAACAAGGCTCTGGCATTACCAGAAAGATATTAGTGGCTGTGTGCCACGGTCACTTGAGTATGTCACTCAAGAGTGCAATGAGGACTTGAGACCCCGAGTGGGGCAGAAGCACTGGGGTTTATTGTCAGCGGTAGAGCACACATCTAGGGGATCGGGGAGACCCTTTAGGAAGAGGCTTTCCAAGCAAGATGCAGCTTTTCTTTTGATTAACAAGCAGGGTGGCAGGGCCAGGCGTCTGCAGGCAGGTGGAACGGGGAGCATGGTCTGGTGGTGCAGTGCACATGCATAGCCGGCATTCTCATGTGTCACACAGCTGGAAAATATGGGCCAAATCCTGCCCAGAGGCAGGGTTTTAGTGTCATTATAACATATCCCCTGCTACTATGGGTCACTTTTGGTCTTTTCGCACGTGCCTTGTAATCCGGCTCTGACCAGTTTGGGCTCAGGGTCCTGCAGCTTCTTTCTTTCCCCTGCAAGGGGTCGGATGTAATAAGTTGTAAAAATAGCTCAAGAAAGCATATGTTGCCAAAAAAAAAAAAAAGTTATTGATAGAAACAATGGGTCAAAGAAATTTGTGCTGGGGCTTTCCAGACCCTGAGCCCCCTCTGTCCCACTGGCATCTCTACCCTGCGCCCCCTCTCAGTGGCCTCCATTGGGTTTTAGCAGTAAGGGCTTCAAAGCTGCTGAGGAGTGGAGAGGCATCTCAAAGGGTTCAGCTCCAGACATGGAGTCAGGTCCATACAGGTAGGTTCTGAACTCCAGCAACCCAGGTAGGGTTCCACAGGCTTAGTTAGGTGCCTGTGTCTGTTCCCACCAGAACACCAGCCCACCCTTGTCCCACAGCTTTACTCGGCACACCAAGCCCAACCGAATGGACAAAAAGTACCAGGTGCTTGGGGACAAGCCACCTCCTCCTTCTGAGTAAGTCACAGCATCTTAGTCTTTACTCCATTTTAAACCTGTTTCCAGGATGGAAAGAGAGGGTGTGGGCAGAAAGGGGGTGGGGAGGGAGAGAGGGGCTTAACTTGACTCAGATGAGAGAGCAGATGTGGTGAGGGGCACTGGTAAAGCAGAGAAAGGTCAGTGAGGAAACTGTACGCCAGGCACCAGGCTGGTTTTCCCAAGAGGTCTTTGAACGCATTGGCTCCATCTGATTCTCTGCTTCATTCTCAATATGGCATTCCAATCAAAAGTGATAGTTACATATCAGTGTTTCCAAACATGTTTGGTGTGCTAAACAAGGCCCCTCAGGAATCTGTCTTGTGTGTTGCAGGAATTTTAAAGGGATCATCCTGAGCCTCCTGTGGGAGAGCAACGAGCATCTGCTGGTAATTGCAGAGGTGAGAGCTGCCACCCATAGGCCTCTGCCTGTCCCTCTGCCAGCTGCTGGGCACACATCCCCAGTTGTCTCTGCCTCCTGCATTCTGCTGACAATGGCCTTGTGGGCGAATCTGAGGAAAGGGGATTCCAGCCCCCGTGACCATAGTCACCCAGCTTCTGTAACCTCGTGTGATTTGCATCCTAGAAACTAAACCTCACTCATTCACTAATCTATTTATTCAGCCACCAAACAGTTCTTGGATACTAACTGTGTATCAGGCTCTGGGTGTGCCAAGAGGAACAAACCTGTCTCTGTCCCAGAAAAGCCAGCACCCAACAAGAGGGCACCAGACATGACAGCTCCACAGGTGGGGCTGAGGGAACAGGCACCTGGGGGCTTCCTATTGGAGCTACCCAGCTCCCTGGGCCAGCACACCTCACAGAGAGCGTCTGCATTTGCCTGCCTGCCTCCCACGGGACTGTGAATTCCTCAGAGCAGGGACTCCAACTCATCCATATGTGTGTCCAGCGGCCTAGCGCCTGCCCAGCCCGGAACGCATAGACATCTTTCAGCCTCATCACTGAAATGAGATTCCAGGGGGTCTTGAAGGATGAATAGGTTTTAGCATTCCCTCACTCGTGCCTTGCATGACAATAGTGGAAAGGGTCAGCAGGTAAGAAGAGCAGCCCCAGCATGGGGCAGCAGGAGAAAGGGCTGGTGATATCAAGTGGAGGGGGGGGGGGCAAGATTCCAGCCTGGGCAGGGTTCCATGGCAAGAGTCTCTACCTGCATACACTGTCATCCCTCTCCTGCAGGACTTCTACCGCAAAGAGAAACGCTCTGTCACCAGGCCTGAGTGCATGTGCGAAAACTTTGACCAGTGTGCAGAAAACATTGGCAAGAAGACCCTGGAATACCTCAGCGAGACAGATGAGTACCACAACTCCTGCCTGATAGGTGAGTGCCGGCAGGCCTACGGGCTGGTCAAGGGTGTGGCGTGAGGCAACTCAGCTCCACCTGGGCCTCAAGGTCAGGAGGGTTCCCTTCCAACCTGGATGTCACAGGTAGAGGCAGAGGCACCTCCCTGTGAAAAGCTAATGAGCTATAATTAGGTAAAAACTTTGATCAGATTTAACCAGGGAGAAACAAAAATGAAAAAAGGTGATTTGTATCCCTGAAAATGTTTGGTTCCTTGCACCGATGTTTTAGACAGCTTTACTGAGATATTCATGAATATATAACTCGCTCACACAGAATGTACAACTTGATGAATTTTAGTAGGTTCAGAGTTGTGCTACTATCCCCACAGTCAATCTTAGAGCCCTCTGTCTGTCCGTCATGTACCCGACTCTAAGCAACCACTAATCGGTCTACTTTCTGTCTCTGGAGATACTGCCCCCACTCCAGGCTTTCACATGAATGGCACCAAGTGTATGTGGTCTTTTGGGACCAATTCATTTTGTTTCGTACAATGTTTTCAAGGTTCATCCATGTTGTAGCCTGTATCAGCACTTCATTGCTTCTATGACCAAAGCAAATGCCCTTGTATGGATACAGCACATTTTGTTTATCTGTTGATTCACTGATGGGTATTAGGTTGTTTCCACCTTTTGGCTATTATGAATAATGTTGCTACAAACACTTGTGCACATTTTTGTGTGGACATGTGTTTTCATTCCCCTTGAGCACATAACTCAGTGTGCAATTGCTGGGCCTTATGGCAACTCAATATTTATCATTTGAAGACTCTTCCACTTGAGGTATTTCTTAAGTGCCTACTGTATGCCTGGCCTATGATGAACTTGGTTAACCTAGTCTCTTGGAGAATAGAGTCAAGAAAATAGGCGTTAAAATATATCTTGCCGTTTACATTTACTATAAGAACACTGAAGGAGCAATGAAAATATAGGTCCCTCTTTGCCCATTTCTCCATGTTCTTCTGCCTCTTTGTCCTAATTATTCTGCTTCTAAAGTCAGAGTAGCTGAGGGCCCACTGCAGACCTACCGTGTTGATGAGTTGCATGAATACAGAGGGGAAGGGTTAGAGGACAGCTGGCCCTGGATGAAGACCCAGCTCTGTTGTTTTCCAGCTGTATGACTTAAAAGCCTTGGAACTGGATAAAGATGAAGAAGAAAAATTCCAGTGAGATTTCATAACCATAAGTCAGCCCTTATATAGCTTCTAATCCTGAAGTTACACTGAAATAAACCTGAACTCAGCTTTGATTTTGTGAATCATCCAAAAGACCATTGACTAAGACTTCAGCTTTTAAAGATCTGGAGTTTGCCAGGACCACATGCTTTTTTAGTAGAGCCACTACAAATTCTTTCAAGAAAAACCCAACTTCAATTCAGACCTTCCAGGATTCTCACAAATAAAATGCCCAGAATAAGAGCTTACAGGAAACAAATGAACAAAACACACAAGCACAGGGAGAAAGGCACCTGGGCATCAGGTGGCAGTGAGACCAGTAAAAACTTCAGACATATCAGGCCCAGAATATAAAATAGCATGTTTATTAGCATTAAAAGAAGAAAATAGAAACATAAATAAGGAGAAAGAGACTATTAAAGACCAAGTAGATACAAAAGAGAACCAGATAGAACTTCTATATTGAAAAAAGAAATAGATGAAATTTTAAAATTATGGATGGCTTTACAAACAGATTAGCCACAGATGGAAGTGAAATCAGGGAGCTGGAAGGCAGATCTAAAGAAAATATTCAAAATGCAACACAGAAAGACAAGGACATGAAAACTTGAGAGATGAAGAGATCTGTAAAAGAACAGATCTAACAGCTATTTAGAGGCTCAGAGGAGAGGAAAGGAGGCTGGAGTCAAGGCAATATTTGAAGAGATAACAGGTGAGGACGGAGCTGGTGAAAGGCAACACATTTAAAATGATCTGGAGAGTCTTGCAGTGTGTGAACAGAAGTCCTTTGAACTTGTGCAATCCAGTGTTTTCTGTACTTATTCGATCACAGAACCCCTTTTGATGAAATAGCTATTTTCTCACTGTAGACCAAGTCTCGCTTCGGGCTTTTGTGGGAGACAGAACCACAGTAACTTGGCTCTGTTCTGTCCCTCTGCCCTGACTCCCCACTCCCTAATTCCTACAGAATTACGGGCCCAGATGAGGAGATTTGAGGAACTGCTACCCCAGGTGTGTTGGCTGGTGATGGAGAATTTCAAGGAGCACCACTGGAACAAATTTTGTACCTCTACCCAAGAGATCCGGGGGGAGTTCTGGGAATATCAGCAACAGGTGGAAAAAAGTAAGGTGAGGCTCTCAAGACTAGCCCTTCCTGTCCAGGAGCCTGTGGAGCTAGAAATAGGGGCAGAATATTGGCAGTCCCAGGGAAGGAGATGGGCCAGGATGGGGATTGTTGGTGAGGCCTGAGGGACATGAGACATTGGAGAAATGCGGGGTGAGTCAACAGCTTCTCACAACTACTTGTTGGATTTAACGGGTGTCTCTCCTGGGTTCTAGGAGGCTTTGGTTATTGAGATCAACAGTGATCGCTTGGTGCTTGGGATGTGGGTGCCGTTCATTTTATAGGATGAGAGTCCTGACTGTGATGGGGTAGATGCTCAGCTCACCCTCCCTAACCCTCAGCTCCAGCCATGCCCTCATCTTGCCTTCTCTGCCATTCCTCTGCCCTTCTATGCCCTTCACACATCAGAGTCAGAGCAGACCCACAGTCTGGCCATAGCTATAATTGACAGGACTGTTGGTCCTGACCTCAAGGCTCAATCAAAATCCCTGCTGATTTCTGGAGTGTTTGATTGAAGGATGAAAATGCCCAGAAACTTCACCCAAATCTTGGGCACCCCACACATTACCAAACAATGGAGTCTCTATGTCAAATGGAAGAAAAAAGACAGAAAGATTTGGATGAGATGATTGCGGCAACCAAGGAGAAGCTGGAGGTCAGTGGTGCCACTGGTTCCCAAGCCCAGGAGCTGAGAGCAGCACTGCTCTCTGGGGAGATTGCCCCACTGACAGTCCATCAATGGCTCTGAGCATGCCCTCCGCTGGCACACTGGCTCAAATGGGGCATGAAAGCAGGCTGTTTTTATGGGTGGATAGGTCATTATTGGCTATTTTAACTTGTATTGTTAAAAAATTCCTGAATTACAAAAGTACTAGTGAGAATTTTTTTCCCTGAAGATCCATTCTAGTTTTATTTCCTCTTTGGTGCATTGTCTTTGTATGTCCCATGGCCATTTCTAAGTTATTTCCTGTCTTTAAGCCAAGTTACCCCTTAGGAAAGGTCTCTAAGCTAAGGACCAGTTACCAATGAACTTGGACACAGTTGACCTATTGCTTTGGTCTTGTCTCACCTGCTGACTCCCCAAACCCTCCCTCCACTGGCTTTGGAGGAAAGTTCCTTTCCCTGCAGCACTGGGCTCCCTATATTTCCTCCAGGAATCAACCAAGAAGAACACCCGGTTTTTCATCGTCAGCTTGGCCACCTTCACGGAGAAGTTCCTGCTGCAGCTGGATGAAGTGGTCACTATTGATGACATTCAGGTTGCAAGTAAGTGCTGCCACTCACCCCAGGGGGTTGAGCTCTGACCCAGCGGATGGTGAGGTGTAGGGTGAGAGGTGTAAGGGGGTCTGCTCTCCCTCATCTCCACCAGAGTGAGAATAATTTCTCCATTGAAGGGACTGATAGGTTTTGTTAGTTTTCATTAAAAGCAATATTTTTATAAGCAAATCCCAAATGAATCAAAGATTATGTGTAAAAATGAAAATGGTAAATATTTTCACAATTTTTTAAAGATTTATTTATTTATGTATACAAGCTGGGGTGTAGGCCAGAGGTGTGGGGCAGGGGTGAGAGGATTCACCAGAGACAGTGGGCAGATGGACCAAAATACACTGCTGAGGGGACCAGCAGGTGAGACAGGAGAGGTCTCCTGCAGCATGTGGGAAGCTCCCTGGTCAGGGATCGAACTCGTGCTGCAGTGGCTGCGGACAGCTTCATAATGCTGAGACTTAACATGTTGCACCACCAGGGAGGCCCTATTTTCACATTCTTGAGGTCAGGACAACTTTCCCAAGAAGGAACTAAGAACCAGAAACCATAAAGGAAATAGCTGGCACTTCTCTGTAGCCAAAAAGCAAAAACCAAGAAAAATAAGATGGATAAGTTAAAAGATGGAAAGACAAACCACAAACTGGAAAAAAACTTCCTAATAGCCTATATGTCAAGGGCAAGCCTAATCACCCTGTGGTACAGAGAACTCTTAACAGGTCACATTTGTACAAAGAGACAAAGGACACACATGTGCCTTTCTAAAGAGGAGTGATTCATATGTCCTGTAATTATCTGGCTTCATGGATGATGAAAAATTTAATATAAACATTAATTTTTATACAGACATTACTGTAATGTAATATAAACATGATTAAAATATCATTTTCCACCCACAACCTGGCATGGTTTTTAAGTAACGATGAACAGCACTGGTGAGGATGTCAGGAAGCCCAAGCCCCACGGAGACCCTTGGAGAGGTGTACAGGATTCTGCCCTCCTGCAGAAACCTGTCAATACCTGTCAAAATTCTGGGTATGCAATACCTTTGACATAGTAGTTCTAGCCCTAGAATTAGTCGACAGAATTTGTCAAAGGTGCATTTTCAAGCATATATGTATATTTCACAGTATAAATAATAGCACTGTTTGAAATTGCAAAGAATTAGAAAGAACATTAATATCTGTGTATTGGGGGGGTGGATTAATAAATTATGGTCTTGATGTGCAAGTGGACAGCTGTTAAGTGAGTGGAACTGGCTGTATGTGCCAGCATATAAGGCATGAAGGAACACTGTTATGTGAAAAAACAAGCTGGCAATCAGTACTTATGATACCATTTTTAAAAACACATGTATAGTATAAATATGCATACTTACCGCTATGACATGAATCTGTGTGAGAGAATGAGAGAGATAGAGCTGATGGACAGGGACAGCTGTGGGCGATGGTTACCTCTAGTAGGTGGGCTAGTGAGACTCCTAAATCTTTCTTCTCCCCTATTAGGTGATGTTTTAATTTTTTATAGTGTGCATGTTACTTGTATACTATACAAAGATTGAAATCAGATATTAAATGTTAACTATTTTATCACTAATAAGTAATTAAAACATTTTTACCTTTGAAAGTTTGTATTAAAAGATAATAAATGTTTATTATAATAAAAGAAAATGAAGGACACAGTAGTTCCACCTAGAAATAAATGCCCTTTGTGGTGTTCTTCCAGTCCTTTCTGTTAGGCACAGGTGTGTGTGCGCGCGCGCGCGCGTTTGTGTGTGTGTGTGTGCGCGTGTGTTTCCATCCAGTGGACATTGACCAGTCCAGTCGATCACCTTGACCATTCTCAGTTGCTGAACATCATGATATTGATTAGTGCTCTGCTGTGGAACCCGGACCACATCGGTTCTTCCACTCCAGTGATAGTGCTGAAGGGGACATCTGCATCCATATACCTCTATTTGGGGACAAGAGATTCCTAGAAGTGGACTTGCTGGGTCAAAATGTATATGTATTTTGAGGTATTGATTACCAATACTGAAATATCTTCATAAAGTATGAGCTTTGTTTGGAAAATGGGACTTGCAGACACACTGGGGTTGAGATCCAAGGGAGCAGAGGCAAAGGAGCTATTTAGGAGGAAGGCACTATATCTCGGAAGGAGCCACTGAGCGGGGAGGAGCCCCTGCACCCAGTCCAAGGAGCCCTCTCCTGCTCTGTGACTCGTCCTCCGAGCCAAGCAGCCTGGCCCTGACATTCATAGCAGAACAGGGTGCCACTCTCACTCCAGCCAGGAAAGCATGTCAGAAGTCAGGTCAGCAGGAGGGACGTTGGAAGGACAACCTGAATGTGTTCATCTATGGTAGTTCTTAATTCCAGACCCATGTGAGCTAGTATAAGCCAAAGGCTCTACCCAGCTCTCAGGGGCTCCCGGAAGCAGTGAAGTCAGAGCATTATGCTTTGAAACTGGGAACAACACCCAAATCACAGCTCAGGTCCACCAGCCACTGTCACCATCCGCTTCCCACCCCACCCCCCCAACATATCTGGCATATTCAGCCTTACTGTGGGAGGGGACACTGCCTCCTGCTGGAGACTGATGACTCCAAGTAACCTCTATTTCCTGCCAGAGATGGAGCGCCCCAAACAGAAAACATCAATCCTCATCCAGAGGAAACTCGCCCGACACTCCCTCCAGGAGGAGTGTGAGAAGCCCCTAATTGAACGTGGGAGCAGGTAAGCACTGAATATCATGACTGGCTGCAGTTGCTGGGGTGGGAAAGGAGAAATAATGCTGCAAATGTTGGTTTGGTGGATGATGAAAAATATAAACATTAATTTATATATAGACATTAATGTAATATAATTATTATTAAGATAGCATTATACACCGAAAACCTGTCAAGGATTTTAAGTTCAATGATAACCAGCACTGGGGCAGTACAGTGAAGTGGTTAGAGACACAGAGACAGACCTGATGGCGCTAGAAAGGCATTCTGTTCTAAGCCTGTTTCCTCGTCCATGAGCTGGGCATGGCCACCTGTTTCACATGGTATTATCAGGAAAAAATAAAATTATACCTGGAGCGTCAGCGTCCCTGGCACACACTAGGGCCAGTGTGTGATAAGGACCCACAAAGGGACCCACAAAGATCGGAGAGGACTATCCCACTGTTAGGCACATTCTTGGGTCATACTGGCTCTGAGACATGATGAGCGCCAAAGTGCTTTTCTCCTTTGCCCCAAGAATGTCACTCTGGATGGAGACATAGGGCGGTGATTTGCCCAGAGAAATTCTTTAGCAGTGGCTGTCACAGGAAAGCCAGGAAAATGGACCAAGACAGGTCATCTGATGAGGAAACAGGTACAGACAGGGAAGTCACAGGAGGGAGGGCATTCTCCCCCAGGCAGAACCCAAGGCTGCGTGCCCACGTGGATTTAACAAGCATAGAAACAGGAAGAAGAACCTGAAGAAGCTTAATGTTAAATGCTCAGTGGGGCTTTGTTGTAGTTATGATGTTTAAAGCATGATTGTTTTCTTAAAGGAGAAGCTAAGTTTGCCCACCTGTGTTGGCGGGTGCTCCCTGATGATGAAGACAAGCCTCTAGGGCCTTTCCACATGTTTGTTTGTAGGAAGTGGCCGGGGATCAAGCCAACTGAACTCACCATCCAAACCAAGATTCTCCTCCGGAAAACAGCATCAGTCACCACCAACAAAACGACCCTGGGCCACCTGGCAGCTGTGGAAGCCCGAGATACTGTCTACCTGGTGAGTGGAGCCAGGGGCCGGGGTGTGCGCATCCCAGGGAGCACAGGCTGCTTAGTGTGGCTGCCGCCCAGTGCGGCTGCCTTGGGGAGGAGGAGACATGCCATCACCCAGTGTCCTGACTTTGACCCTGGTGCCCCAGAGCAGTGTCAACACTTAGGACAGTCTTGTTACCAGGCAGAGAGATGTGCATCAGAAGTGCTGTCCAGCCCCAGTGGTAGCAATGCTGGGCCAGCTCTTTCTGGGCTGTCGTGCAAGCTCTGTGCAGACGGAGAGCTCTGCCTCTAAGCTTGGGGAGAGCTCAGCCTTTCGAGAATGCCAGGACCTCTGAGCTCCAGGCAGGCGCCAGCGCAGTTCAGAGGTTGGGAAGGAGTGCAGGGTCCAGAATCAGGTAGACGGGGTCCTTGCCCCTGCTCAGCCTCTTTCTAACTGGGTGAACCCTGGCAGGGCTCTGAGCCTCAGTTTCCACATCTATGAAATGAGGAAAACAACTGGACCTACCTGATTGTGTTGAGAAAAGCGCACAAGACATGACTGGAATTCTTGCTAGTGCCTGGAGTGGGTGAAGAGCTAGTCCCTTCTTTAGGTAACAGCATACTCCTTTAGGGCACGGGGTTCAAAAGTCCCTCCCCATGTGTCCTCCTCTTGCTGCCTTGCTCCCAGAAATATTTAGCATTATTTGAGAAGGAGTTGAAGAAGATCCAGGATGAAAACACATCCCAGGTGAAGGCGGCTCAGTGCTGGAAGGCCAGCTGGAAGCGCTCCGTGAACATCATCCAAGGCCTGTACTTGTGACACCCTCAACCCCCACAAATAAAGGCTCACTGTATATGGACTCCCTCTCTGTCCATTCATCTGTCCATCTGTCCATCCACCCAAACATCTGCCTGTCCTTCTATCTGTCCATCCTTTCATCCATTGAGTCTCCCCATATCCCTTCTCTGTCTGGTACTGTGGCATTGTCAGTGTTCAGCACTCCATGGTCCCTCCCATGTAAAATATCACTTCCAATTATGTCCACAGAGATGAGGGGGTTGCGGGGCATGACTTCTAAGAAGGAAGCCAGAGGTGAAAGGGGAGTCTCCACATGGTTATCAGGGGTGGTGGGCAACAGGAATGGGTCGCTTAATATAGAGAGCAGTACTTCAAAGGAAATAACTTCCAAAAAGCATGTTTGACATCTCATCTTGGATAATGAGATGAAACTTAGAGCAAAGAGTATACTTTACATTAAACAAAACATGGGTTATAACTGCAACTTTGATTTCTAGAACCAACAAAGAATTAATCTAGTGCCCATTGGGGACCTGTCTGGAGACTTGCCTCGCCAAAGGATAGCATTTTGGCAAAAGTCTTCTAAGCCTCCTTCATCTTCCTTAGGACCACTGTCATTTTGTGAAACCAGAGTCATTCTATTTGGAAACTTCCATCCTGGGTCTTCCTCGTCCAATTTCTTCTCTTCTTCTAGGCCGCTCCTCAAGTGGTCTAGGGCTCCAGGTCTCACTTGTCAGCAGCTTTCTGTGTCAGTTTCCCAGGCTGCTCACACCCCATCCTCAGCATCAGGACTCCTGGATCTTGCGCCTAGTTTGCATTTGCATTTTGCCTCCATTTACGTTTTCGCAGCTTGGTCTTTGCAATGACTTGGTGAGGAAGGCCCTTGCCTCCACTCTGCAGGTTCACAAACTCAAGTCCAGAAGGTCAAGATGAGCTGCTCAAAGTCACACAGCCAGTGTAGAACCTCCCTGGAGTTTTGGATTCCCCAAAGCAAACAAGGACTTGTAGGCAAGCCCTTTGTTTTGGAGATGACCCCAAGAAGCATGAGCGGGGACACATGGAAAGGGGGCCTAGAAGAAAAGACTGAGGAGAAAGAAGTTTTGAGTGGTGGCAGTTACTGCAGGTGACCAGGTTCAGTCTCACCTGGACTGGCTGTGTCCAGGTATTAATATCCCGAAGTGCCTACTGTATCAAGCATCTCCTGTAATGCCAGAAAGAGCCCCCAGGCTAGAGGATTTTCAGGGGGGTGCTTTTGGCCTTTATCAGTCTCTATTTTCACTCCCATCCCCCACAGTGGGTGTCTCAGCCACCCACTTTATTCCTTTTCTGGAAATTGCCCTGACTCCCCTGAAAGGCAGGTAACCAAAGTCCATCAAAAAGAGGCCCCTACCCCCTAGCCTCCCCTTCTACATTGCACTACCTCAAGGTACCTCGAGGGGGAAGGGCACACACAAAAACAGGACTTGAATTTAAGCCAAACTCTGGACTCCATGGTTGAGGTCACATGGGAGCTGAGCCTCAGGAACGTTCCAGTTAACCCTCTCTGATGACAGACAGAGAGGCCTCAGCCAGGAAGAGACTGCTTGGTCACTTACATGCTGCCCGACTTGGAGGACACTTGGAGGACACTTTCCCTGGGCTCTGCCTGAGGGAGAGGTTGAGTCCACTTCTGACAACATCTGCAGCAGCAGCAGCATTTACAACAGCTGGGATGTGGAAACAGCCTCCATGGATGGATGATTGGTCAAGAAGATGTGGTAAATCCACACCATTGAGTACTGTATAGCCGTAAGAAAGGATGAAATGCAGTCATTTTCAACAAAATGGAGGGAATTTGAGAGAATTATGTGCAACAAAGTAAGTCAGAATGATAAAAACAAATACTGGAATGTTGAGATAATGGACATGTTGATAACAATATGTTGATAACAATAACATAAAAATATTTTCAAAAACCAGTAGACATCAATAAGCACCCTGAGGACTCCAAGGTTACCTAAGCCTTAGTCTGCACCTGTCATGGAAGGGGACAGTCTGGGAGGTCACCCGGAGGTCCTGGTTATGGAAACCCCTCTGTGCCTGTGCTCACCCCAGACTTATACTGAAGATCTCCTGGGTGGAGCTCTGCAGAGACAGGGTCCAGTAGGTGGGCTAAGGGACATGCACAGGGGGAAATCTGTGTAAGAAATTCTGCTCCCCAGATCAGATACAGAGGGACAAGCACTGAGGACAAGTACAGAGAAGGAACAAGGTAAAACCTCTAGGGCTCAGGATTAACATATGGATGGAGGAGTTGGTCCCCAGCACTCACCTGCTCACTCACCCTGCCACCCATGTTATGGGTAGGAACATAATAGATCTACCAGGCTTCCAATACCTAACAACCTGCTCCGGCCCAGGAAGGATCTGCCCCTTGTGCCCTGCCCACTCCCCAGTCGATGGGATCAGTTGTAACCTGGCATGCACTGGCCTGTCCTGTGTAACCTTGAGGCACCTCCTGTGATATGGCCAGAAGTGTTGGGGCAATGGCTGAGCCAACATCTGGTGACAGAAAAGGCTCTCACCCTGAGTTTTCCCAAGCCCAGAGCCACTGAAAATCAAGATATAGCAGGAGAATATCTGCTCTCGAGTGTCTCTGACTTAGTGAGATGGATAGGGGGCTGTCCCTCCAATGTGGGTGCCTGGTTACTGAGTTCTAAGTTCCATTGGGGGTCTATCACCAAGGAAGTGATGTTAATTTTTCAAGGTTTCATTACTAGGGCCTTTACTGAAAAAGAAAAAAAAACCTCAAGGTTACCACTTCTGCGGTTACCACTGCTCTCCCTCCTCTCCTTGTCATCTCTTTAAAGCCACACAATTAGGCACTAAATCCCATAGTCTTGGGAGGGCAGCTCATAGACCCAACTGTGAGTATTCAGAGCTGGTTTCTGAGTTTCCTCCTCTTGACCGTTCCTGGGACCCTAGACAAGTCTTTGTGCCTTTCAGGAGCCCTCCATTTCCCAGCTTGCACCATAGATATTACACTAGCATCTACTTCCTAGGGACATAGTCAGGTGTAGATGAAATAATAGCCATAAAACCCAAGTACAAACTCAGAGATGGAAGATTTATAAGGAGCAGCTAGGTATGGCATGGAATACCACTCAAAACAGGCCTGGACTCCAGCATTGTCATCTTGGGAAAATAACTTTCTTTTTTGTCCTCATTTCCTGATCTGCAAAGTGAAGTGGGTTAACTAAAAGGAAATTCAGATATTGTCATCCTCTGGCATAAAACCTTCCAATGAACCCAAGTGCCTTATCTCAGCCTATGAAGTGGGTAGCCTCCACAATGGCATAGTGACCCCACTTCTGGTTCTCCACATCCCCATGTGGCCACACATGGTTGATAACTGACTTCCACCCTACAGAGTAGGGCTAAAGTGATGGGATGTCACATCCAAGATTCAATTAAGTCTGTCATTTCCCTCTTACTCCTTATCTTCCCTCCCTCCACCCCTCTCTCTGTAATGTTCCTCTCTCTCTCCTCTCAAACCACTGACAGCTACTGATATTTTTATTCTATAGCTTTCCCCTTTCCAGAATGCAAATAGTTGAAATCACATGGTGTATAGTCTCTTCAGCTGACTTCCTTCATTTACCAATATGATTTGAAGTTCCTCCATGTGTTTTTGTGGCCAGATAGCACTTTTTTTATTGCTGAATAATATTATATTGTATGGATGTACCATTTATCAAAGGACATCTTGATTGTTACTAGTTGGAGGCAATTATGAATAATGGTGTTAAACATTTGTTTGTAGGTTTTGGTGTGGGCATACATTTTCAACACAGTTGGGTAAACATCTGGAGAGTGATTACTGGACCACAAGTAGGACTATGTTTAACTTTGCAAAAAGTTGCTGATCTACTTTCTAAGGTGGCTGTGCCATTTTTACATTCTAACCAACAATGTAGTTCCACATCCTTGTCAGCTTTTGATCATGTCCATGTTTGCATTTAGCCTTTCTAGTAGGTGTGTGGTGATATCTCATTCTTGTTTTAATTTGCAACTCTCTCATGAAATATGATGTTGAATATCTTTTCTTATGCTTATTGTCAACCTCTTTTGTTCTTTGATGTGATATCTGTTCAATCTAGTGCCCATTTTTTAACCCCTGTGTTAGTATTTCTTGAGTTTGTGAATTTGTTTTATTTGTAAGACTTTATTGAGCTATGTTGACTTTTAGGAAGATTTTTGTAGGTTTTGGGTATGTCTACGTGCCATCTTTATATCTTCTTTACTGAGGTGACTGTTCAGATCTTTTGACCATTTTTTACTTAGATCATAAATTGTTTTCTTATTGTTGTATTTGAAAAATTCTTTGTATATTTTGGATATCAGTCCTATATAAGATAAGAGTTTTGTGAATATTTCTTCCAGCTGGGACTTGTCTTTTCATTCTCTTAACAGTGTCTTTGCAGAGCAGAAGTTATTAATTTCAATGAAGTTCAACTTACCATTTTTTTTTCTTCATGGATTATGCTGTTGGTGTTTTACCTCAAAAGCTACCCACAGACCCAAGATCACCTAGATTTTCTTGTATATTATCTTTTAGGTGTTTTAGTTTTGCTTTTTTACTTCTAGGTCTGTGAACTGTTTTGAGTTAATTTTTGTGAAAGAATTGTATTGAGGCTCCCCCCTTTTTTTTCCATGTGGATGTCCATTTGTTGTACCAGCATCATTTGTTGTAAAGATTATAATTTTCGTCTTTGTTCCTCTGTTAAAGATCAGTTGGTTATATTTTTATAGGTCTGTTTCTGGGTTCTCTATTCAGTTCCATGGGCCTATCTATCTATTCTTTCACCAAAACCTCACTGTCTTGATACCATAGCTTTATAGTAAGTCTTATAGTAAGTCTTTATAGTAAGTAATACCATAGCTTTATAGTAAGCTTTATAGTAACTGTCTGGTAGTGTCATCCTCTGACTTTGTTCTTCTCTTTCAATATTGTGTTAGCTATTTTGAGTTTCTTGCTTTTCCATACAAACTTTAGAATAAGTTTGTTGATATTCACAAAACAATTTGCTGGGATTTTGATTGGCATTATATTGTATCTCTAGATCAATTTGGAAAGAACTGACATCTTGACAATACTGAGTTTTCTTATCCATGAACATGCTATATGTCTGCATTTATTTAGTTGTTTTCTTTCATCAGAATTGTAGTTTTCCTCATAAATATTTTATACATATTTGTTAGATCTCTTTATTTTAAATTTCAGGTAGAATAAAATGGCTGATAGATATTCTGAGAGATCAATGCCATTTCTTGACCTACTTAATTCAATATACATTCCTTGGGCTCCTATCCATTCCTGACTGTGAGAAGGGAGGGGAAAGGTGATTGAGAAGCAGCCTTAGACACCACCTTTGAGGGACCTTCATTGTGGAAAGAACAACCACATTCAAATAGGTCTTTCCCATCCCCATCTGTTCTGAGCCCATGGGGGTCATATGTGACAAGGGCGGTGGTGTTCCAGAGAAGGAAGTGACTATCCAGGGCAGGGCATGAATGCTTGCCAACGGACTTGAGATTTGAACTGAGCCTGGTAGGGTGTGTAGGAGATCAATAGGTAGAAAGACAAAGTCATGCCAGGCAGAAGAAAAAGGCATAAGCAAATGAACCAAAGCAGGAGATTGCATGGCTGACTAAGGGAAGGCTTTCTTACTT
Source organism: Scalopus aquaticus (assembly GCA_004024925.1). Lineage (NCBI taxonomy): Eukaryota > Metazoa > Chordata > Mammalia > Eulipotyphla > Talpidae > Scalopus > Scalopus aquaticus. The sequence continues at coordinate 94,542 of PVIJ01002881.1, read as the reverse complement.
ATTAGGCTCATTTTGCTACCTAAAGGAATGTGAGGCTAGAACCAGACCAACTGGCTTCTAGTTTAACAGAAGACCAAGCCCCAAATGATTTACCCAAAGTCCAACAACTGAGGGGCAATGATTCTCCCCAGTTGTCCACGTTTAACCTGAAACTGTACTTTTTGAACACTGTCTTCATCTTTGATTTAGGAGTCAGCTAACTGGTACTCAAGTCCTCCTGTGTGGTTTCTCCCTTCCTCACTCCTAAACTCTAGTGCCATGTCATTTTTTTTATAATTAACTTATTGTGATTTATATCCTTTACATTATTGTGTATTCCTTGTAGGTTTCCCACCACCATTTCACCTGTGAACCATCACCATAGTCCCTTGTGCTCTTTTCTCCTGTTTTGGTCCCTCTCCCTTACCCTCCCCTGCATAATATCTCTTATTTATGGTTGCCTGTTAGTTTTCGGGTTTTTGTTTTGTTTTGTGTGTTATTTTCTCCTCTTGATATCTTATTTTAGTGCCATGTCATTTTTTTTATACCAGCTGGTTTATTGACTGTTAACAGAATTTGTAGTCGATTGCCTTGCTTAAAACACTAATCACCCAGCCTCTATGCCCCACCCCACAGCTGGACCCCTAAACCAGCTGATAACTCAGTATCTGCATACTTGGAATTACCCTATTCCTGACCTTGTCTGAGGCTGACACACAGGGCAAGAGAGGGCAGAGAAGGTCTCTTGTGGAGCCAAGACCCTCCCCTGTGGATTCTGTGACCTCTGTACAATATTGCTCTAAGCTGTCATTATCCCTCATTTTCCTGTGTTATGTGGCTTGTAGTGGTCAGGCCCTTCTGAGGATTAGCCCCTTTCAGCTGACTCACTTTGGAGGCCTGTGTGAGCAGATTAGGGCATTTTGCTTGGTCAGCACATCCTTAGCTGCACTGGGGCCTGGATTTCATCAGGGCTCTTGCTAGCTCTCCCTTTTGTATTTTGCTTTGTTTTGTTTTTCCTTACTCAGTCAAAACATATGCAATTGTCTGGAAATTTCTCTGTATTTCTTTGTGAGGCCAGAGCTGATGAGAGGGAGTGAGCATGATGTTAATGATTAACTGAAAGTAGATCTGTCCAAAGATTCCTTTTGTCATGGTTATATTACTATTTTTCCTGATTTTATATAAACAAAAAGTACCTGTGAGACTGGGGTTCATCCATATCCATAACTTTGAATGTGTTGTTTGGCTTCCAACAAGGAGTTAAAATGATTATTGCTGAAGTTATTTGCAATTAAATAACTCAGAGAAAGCATGAATAAAATCTAAACTCTTTTCAAGTTGCTCACAAGGGAGATGAGACCTGGAATCGTGTCTGACATCCTCCACTGTAAACCTATTTGAAGAACAAATCAGATGCTCTTGGAGCTCAACTAAAGGAGGAATCACTTTCAGGTGGTGAGGGGGACAAGGAAGATTTTTGAGAGGAATCAAGTCATTGGATCTACCTTAGTCAAGTCCCCGTGGTTAATTTGGTGAGTTTGGGTTTTGATTTTCTTTTTGGAGACAATATACAGAAGTAACAGTTCCACTGGGAAGCAAGATGAGGGCAACTGGAGATCTCTAAAACTGCTATTCTAAATTCTCAAGGGTGGAAGAGATGTTTGTGAATTCTGACATGCTGTGAAGCCTGGGGGAGGAGGGGGTAGGTCTCTTTCTTGGGCTTTACTGCAGACACCAAAAACTCCATCAGGTGAGATAAAAACAAAATGAGCTACAGACAGGATCTTGCAAGATGGTGGCTGTCTCCCCTTCATTCTGACGGGTGCTAAATGAACTGAGCGGAGGAAGAGAGGACAGGGATTCAAGCCAACCAAAGCCCAGGTCTTGTCTGCCTATGTGGGGTTTTGGTGTTTGTGTTCAGTGTGGCTCCCTCCAAGCAAACGTGCTCCCCGGGGTGAATAAGAATGCCTGAAGGGCTTTAAATGGAGGTTTCACACTCGAAATGTTTCCACCTTTCGCCATCCAGGATGACTGGCAACAAATCCACTTCTTTCCTCACACCTGGGCCTTGTTCTGTGCTCCCCATCCACGATAACCTCTCTCTGGTGCAGCTCCCCAGCCAGGTGATGCCTACTGACCAGCTGTTTCTCATCCCTCTCTATCTACCTTGCCTCCCCTGAAAGGTCCCTCAAAAGCAGAGCACTAAGGATGCCCCCCATTCTTAGGGATCGAAGATGTGCCTGCCTTTCCTGAAAGAGACCCAAATGCCACCCCTCTCATCCAAAGATGAGCTTGGGATTTTGCTGAGGGAGAGGACTTCCACCTGAATTGTCTGTTTTGAAAACTGTTCTTTGGCCTCAGATATATGCGTTAATCTCTGACACTTTTTAACATGGGTTCATAGTGGGACTTCAGGGATCCCAGAACTGTCTCTGAAATCATGTCAAGTGTGCTGCTTTTACATAGTCTGCCCTCCTTTCCCATAAAGCGTAAGAACCATTGTACCTAAAAATTAACCAATTTGTGTTACCTCTGATGTTGCTTGCTTCCCCTGAAATCCAATTATATCCAGAGAATGGGAGTTAATTTTTTTTTTTTTGGTGGTGGTGGGGAGTTAATTCTTGAACTTTCTGGGTCTTGGCCCATTTCAAAGAAAATAAACATAACTTCCTAACCTGTTCTCGCCCTGTCAGTTACCCAGAACTTCTGAGAACCTCTTGATATGTCTTCACCAAAAACCTACCTACAGAATCGACTTCACCCGAAAACATATTTAAAGGGCCAATAAACACATAAAAAGATGTTCAATTTCATTAGTCATGGGGAAGTGTAAATTAATACCTCAATGTGATATCTCTATACATCCCCTTAATTGATTAAAATTAAGAAGACTGACAATTTCAAGTGCTGGAGAGGATTCTGCATGGCTGCAACACTCATATTGCTGGGGGAGTCCAAAACAGTGCCGCTACCTTAAAACAGTTAGACGGTTTCTTTTTTTTTTTAAGATTTATTTTTTTATTTATACATACAAGCTGGGGTACAGGCCAGAGGCGTGGGGCGGCGAGAGGGTTCACCAGAGACAGATCAGGGAGCAGAACAGGCAGATCAGAAATACACTGCTGAGGGGAGCAGCGGGCGAGGCAGGAGAGGTCTGCCGCACCATGTGGGAATCTCCCTGGCTGGGCCTCGAACTCATGTCTCCGCTGCTGACAGCTCCACAGCACAGCGCTTAACAGCTGTGCCACCGGGGAGGCCCAGTTAGACGGTTTCTTATAAAGTTAGATGAGCACTTATTCTAACACCAGAAATTCTTCTAAGTTTTTATGCAAGTGAAACATGACCACACAAACATGTGCATGTTATTATTTACAGTAGTTTGATTCATAATAGCCCCAAACTGAAAACAACACAAATGTGTATCCAATGTGACCAGATCCAGAACTGAGATCTCCCCATGTACACAATGGCATGCTTCTCAGCAATAACAGACTACTGGTACATATGCCAATGTGGTTACTATCAACAGCATTATGCTAGGCACTGATGTCTGCTAAAGAAGCCAGACATCAAAGACGACATACTATATGATTCAATTTATATGGCATTCTAGGAAAGGCAAAGCTATAATGACAGAAATGAGAGGCATGGCCACCAGGATCTGGTGGTAGGAGCTGTAATTAACTGTAAAGAAACACAGGGGGACTTTGTGGAGTGATGAGCTAGTACTCTGTCCTGATTGTGTTGGTGGATGCATGATTAAGCACTTACTAAAATCTATCAAACTGTACATTTAAAATATTTATTATATATAAGCTACTCAATGAAGCTGAATTTTTTAAAAAACTAGCTGCAAAGCATCAATTTTCTTTATCTACAGGGCATTCTAAACATGGAACCCCTTAACAAGAAGGATCTCAGACTTGGGTCGACTCATACCATCTCATGATTTATTTTGCATATTGGCCTCTCAAATTTCCCCTTATTTCCTACTCTTTCCAATAAAAGCAGCTTTTTACATCTTTCTGATCTTAAATGTGGAGCCAGAGGATGTTAGCAGTAATGCAGAGTTCAATTTGATCTGGCTGTATTTAGGTCTATTAAATCCACTGCAGTGTTTGGAGCAGACTGGAGGGAAGAGAAGGGAGAAAGAAATCTGAAATAAAATGTTAGAGATGGAGAGAAAGTGCTAGGGAGAGACATTTGGGCAGATTAGTTGGGGACTAGATGTGGAGTATAATAAAGAACAGTATTTAAAGACAACTTTGAGTCATTCCCCATTGCCTTTGGGGAAAAGTCCAGAAACCTGGACATGGATTACTGGTCACATTGAACAACATGAATTCAACATACTGATGCTGAGTGAACACAGCCAAACACACACCATCCCTAAAAGGCAGCACATACTGCATGATTCTATTCATATAAAACTCTACAAAAAGCAAATTAACCTATAGCAACAAAAAGCAGATCTGTGGTTGAGGGAGCAAGAGACAGGGAGGCAAAAGAAATGAGGATTATGAAGGGACCTGACGAAAATTTTGGGGGTGATGGTTATGTTCATTCTACTCATGGCAGTGACAGTTTCACAGCGGTGTCCACGTCAAAATTCATCAAACTGTACACTTTAAATATATGTAGTTTATAGAAGGTCAATTATATCTCAATAAAACTGTTAAAAAATATTGGCTGAATAAACAGCAAGGCCTGGTAAACACATATAGAATGAAAACAGACAAGTATTCAACCTTGGTTTAAGGAATATAAAGTAGATGCTCAATGAATGTTGCTAGATTGATGTGCAGAAAGAAATAACGTGAATAAATGTTTGGTGTTCAAAAATTTCATAATGAATAAATGAATTTTACAATTATGTCAGGCTTATTATGGCCAGAGCTACCTTAGGCTCTAGGAGTAGATTACAGAACAAACGATCCCTGGGCTCATGCGCTTTGATTTGAGAACAGCAGCCAGTGAAGAGAGAAGTGAAACGCATGGTGGATGCCAGACTGGAGGCTGAGAAAGAGAAGGCTGGGAAGGGAGACTAATGTCAGGGAAGGGGAATGGCATTTCCAAGAGCAGTCATCGTCCTTCAAAGGGTGACGCTTGAGAAAAAGGAAATGTAAGGACCAGGAAGGGGGTCGTGCTAGAAAATAAAAAAGTAACTGGTCTAGACTTGAGGAAAAGAATGAGCGGGAGATGAACGAAACTTCTGATAAGAAGATGAAGTCAACAGGAGCACGTAACCGCTGAAGTCCAGCTGGACTCCGGACCTCCCAGCACACCCATGCCTGTGTTGGCCACGAGGAAGTGCTCCTGTGCCCCCCCCGCAGGCGTCTTCCGCCGTCAATCCGTGCGTGGGCACGCGCAGAAACCGCTAGGCGGCGTCGGTTTCCCTTCCCACGCGCGGACGCCGGCGTGGGAGGACGCGGCTGGGGTGCCCGCGCGTGCGCAGAGCCGAGGCCGGACTTCCCTCCGGGAGGGGCGGAGCGGGGCGGAGCGGGGCGGGGCGGGGCGGGGGCTTGAGGTGATTCCCCTGCCGCGGCGGCGGCTCTGGCCGTGCGAGGAAACCGAAAGTGGGCGGTGGCCGTGGCTGTGGCCCTGGCGGAGACGGCGGCTGGAGCTGGGCCCAGTGGCGCGGGGACTGGCCGGGGGCCCCCGGAACGAGGTGAGCGCTCGTTCTGCGGCTCCGGGCGCGACAGGTGCCGAGCGGCGGTGGCGGAGATTTCGGGTGGGCGCGACTCACCTGGGTCACCAGAGGGCTAGTGGGCGGGACTCGAACGGAACTGGGGCGCCTTCTCCTCACCGCCCGGGTCGTCCGGGGCCGGACCCCTGGAAACCCGCTGGGCCCTGGGGGAGTTAGAGTTCCAGAGCGTTGTGTTTTAAATCTCTTGATGGGACCCCTCCCCCGGCCGCTCGGGAACGGGCTGGGCGTTCACCTGGAGTCGACCGACCCTCCAGCCGCCGGGGAAGCTGTGCATTGGGGGAAAGGCAGCAGTGGGGCTGGGGATCAGGGGCCGGAGATGCTGACCAGGAAGTGGCTCCCGGTACCGGCTCGCTGGGCCACGGCCGCCCGCCCGGGGCTGGAAATATCTGAGCTTCTGACTGTCGAAGCTCTCTAGTTTACACCGTGAGCTTAAAGGGTCCGAGCTGTCTTGAAGAGTAGCCAGTCTGAGATCTTTCTTGTAAAGGGTTCCATGTTTAGAATGAGTCAGAGAGGATCAGTCAGTGGTAAAAGCATGTTTCTAAAGTACACAAAGCCAGTTTCTTCAGAATAAGACTGTCTCGGATCATTTTTACATGCATTAAAGAGAAAAGCTGTGAATTTGCAAAATAGCAGCTGTGACCATGAGAATTACTTTGGGCTATTTAAATTGTTTAAGTCTTGCTACCCTAATGGTTGTCTACTTCTTACTACTTCTTCCACATTATTAGTGCTTTGAGGTACTCATGGCTAAATGTATAGCAAAGAGAAAAGGGTCAGAATGAAAGGATACAAGGAGATGTCGGTTGGAACCATTGAATTTTTTTGCAACATTTGGCAATACCCTTGGATTTCGGTGTCACACCTATTAACCAGAATGTGGCAGATCCCTGTTTCATGCTATTTGAAGGGCTGGTCACTGAGCCTACCCCAGAGCTGCTGACATCTTTCCCTAAGTCAAATTTACTGTCAGAAGCCAACTTTGAACCTTTGGAGCCACCAGCTGAAAGTAAGTCCTAGGTCAGAAAACCTGGGTTCTTGTTATGGTTCTGGTCATGAAAATTCGTGAGACCTGGAATAATTGCTCTGGGCTTTAGTTTCCTCATTTTTTTTTTAAGTGAAAAGTATGGAGGAGAGTGTGTGAAGGTGCCCAGTAGCATTCTAGCTTCTCTCAGCAACCCAATTTTAAGCTTGGCCCCATTGTCAATTGCTACTTTCCTAAGCCAGACAGGTTTCTGAGGGAAATTGGTGTATGCTTTTTCTGTTTTTCAATTATTTTTGAAACACTGTTTAAAACACTGTATATGTTTTAGGGGTATAAGTTCACTCCTTTGCAAATCTATGATACCACACCACACCCATCACCAGAGCCCCAAGAATTCTGTTTTAGTAATGTCATTGTCTGGTTTTGATATCAGCATTATGATATCATAAAATGAGTTCAGAAGTGTTCCCTTCCCTTCTGTTTTCTGGAAGAATTTGTGTATATGTGCTATTCTTCCTTAAATTTTATAGATTTTGCCATTTTGGTAGATTTTGCCATAAAACCACCTGAGTTTGAGTTGTCCTTGTGTGAAGGTTGTTAACTACAATTTCAGTTTCTCCATCAGATATAGGGATATTAAGGTTACCTATTTCTTCTTGAGTTTTGGAATTTGCATCTTTCAATGATTTCATCCATTTCATCTTACCAAATTTAAGTGGCATAAATTGTTCATAATGTTCTCTTTTAATGTCTGTGGGTTCTGTGGTGCTGGCTCCTTCTTCAGTTTCCCTCTCTATCTCCCACTTCCTCACTCTCTTTCTTGATTAATCAGCCTAGAGTTTTTGTTTTTTTTTAAAGATTTATTTATACAAGCTGGGGTACAGGCCAGAGGTGTGGGGCGGCGAGAGGGTTCACCAGAGACAGAGCGGGGAGCAGAACAGGCAGATCAGAAACACACTGCTGAGGGGAGCAGCGGGCGAGACAGGAGAGGTCTGCCGCGCCATGTGGGAATCTCCCCGGCCGGGCGTCGAACTCGCATGGCTGCTGCCGACAGCTCCACAGCGCAGCGCCCAACCGCTGCGCCACCAGGGAGGCCCTAATCAGCCTAGAGTTTTAATACTTTTATTGCTCTTCAAAAATCTAGTTTTGGTTTGATGACCTTTTTTCTGTTTATTTTTCCTATTTTTTTACCAATCTGTTTCATCATTTCAATATTGATTTTGTTCTCATTTATTATTACTTCCTCCTACTTTTGACATAATTTGTTCTCTTTATTTCATTGATTTGGGACCATTCTTTTTTTCTAACGTAAGCATATAATGCTGAAATTTCCCCCTAAATATTGCTTTAACAGAACCCAAATTTTTATATTGTGTCTTTGTTTTTATATTGTGTTTTCATTTATTTAAAAACATTTTATGATTTCTGGGGGGTCCTTCTTCATTGATTATTTAGATATAAGTAAGTAGATATAAAAGCAATCTTGATTATTTAGATATAAGTAAGTAGATATAAAAGCAACCTTGATTATTTAGAAGTATGTTATTAAATTTGCAAAAACATGGGAATTATCCACATCTTTCTGTTACTGATATCTAGTTATTTTTTTCTAGTCATAAAAGTTTCTATGTAATTTCCATTACTGAGTCTCTTCCTCATCTGTGAGGGATACATTCCAGCACCCCCAGTGGAGGCATGAAACCACGGATAGTACCAAATCCCATATATACTTTTCCCCCCATGCATATATACATACGTACCTATGATAAAGTTTAATTTATAAATTAGGCAAAATAAGAAATTAACAATTTATAATTAAATAAAATAATAAATAATAAAATAGAGCAGCCATAGCAATCTACTCTAAAAAAAGATATATGGAATGTGGGGTCTCTCTCGCTCTCTTTCTATTTCCCTTCCCCTCCTAGTCTCTCTCAAAATATTGTACATATTATTTTTAGAACATGCGAGACCATAGGTAAATGAAACCGTGGAAAGCAAAACCACACATAAGGAGAACCTTTGTACTATATTCTAAGTTGGTTGAGGATTGTTTTAAATCTCTGAATAGATTCCATTTTGGTGATTGTCCCAGTGCTCTTGTAGAGAATGTATATTCCACTGTTGTTGGGGTGGAGTGTTCTATAAATATCAGTTGGATTAGTTTGGTTAATAGTGTTGTCCAACTCTTAGTGATTTTTGTTTACTGGTCCTACCAATTACTGAGAAAGGAATTTTGATGTCTCTGAATGTAACTGAATCTATTTATTCTTTCATCTCTAGTTTTTTCTTCATGTGTTTTGTAATTTTAATATTAGGTACAGTCACACTTAGGATTGTTATATCTTCCTGATGAATTAATTCCTTAATTATATAATGTTCCCATTTATTTCTGGTAATACTCCTTGTTCTGATATTAATATTAAATATCTTTTTCTGTCCTCTTTTAACCTATGTTTTTATATTAAAAATAGACTTCTTATACATAGTATACATAGTATGTAACCAGGTCTTGCTTCTGTACTCTGTCAATCACTAAGTTTTATTTATTTAAATCATTTATTTGTAGTGTAATTGTTGGGAAGGTTGGCTTTAAATCTTCCATTTTACTAGAGGCTTTCTATTTGTCCTAACCTTTGTTGTTGTTGTTGTTATTTTTTTCTTTTTCATGCCTAATTTTTTTTTACTTTGACTCTCTTTTTGATGTATTTTATTCTGTTTTATCCTTACTACTGGCTTACTACTCATTCCTCTTTTAAGAGATTTTAGTGGTTGCCATAGGTTTACAATGTATATCCTTATTACAGTCCCCTTTCAAATAATTTTACACTATATGTATAGAATAAGAAGCTTCTTACAGTATCCTTCCAGTTTGTCTCTCTCATTCTTTGTTCTGTTGTTGTATGTTTTACTTTTACACATATTGTATGTCCCACATAAGGGAACTTTTTTGGTGATGGAAATGTCTATATTTTGATGTGGTGATGATTATATGGGTCTATATAGTTTCAAAAATTAAATAAACAACACTCATAGGGTGAGGAAATTTTGTTACATGTAAATTTTACCTAAATGAATGTTTTTATACGTGTGTATAATGTGTGTGTATGTTTATCCCTATTTATACAGAGAATAAGAATATAACCTAGTTATAGGACCTCCCTAGGTTATTTGCTATTTAATTAATTTAGTATTTAATAGCATTAATTAAATGTTGGTGCTGGGGGCAATAGTTTGATATGAATTAATATTTAGTGAGGGAAGTACATAATGCTTACGTTATTTGCCATTTAAACCTTGCTATTATTTAAATATCATATTTATAATTTAAGGTACTCACAAATTAACTGATATTTTATTTCCTTTTTCAACAACAATTGGGAAAATGATGATATTCATAGAATTGTGTACTCTTCCTCCTCTCTGTTCTCTATATCAGAGAAAGGACAACACTGTCCCAAATTCTATGCTGTCCAATATGGTTCACTAGCCATATTTATTTTAAATTAAATTTAAAATTCAATTCCTCAGTCATACTGGCCACATTTCAAGGGCTCAGTAGTCATATGTGGCTAGTGGCTTCCATATTGGACAGTGCAGATACAGAACATTTACGTCATCACAGAAGGTTTTATTGGATAGCACTGTTGAAGGAAAAATTAGCAAGTTGTCCATGGCTTGGCTTTCCCCTCTAAAGAAAGGCTAAGTTCATTTCTCCTGGCTGCTTGAATCCCCTAAATGTATCTCTGTTCTACTTACCATCAGTCCAAAGAAAATATGAGTGGTTAATCTTGAAAAATACCCGTTACAGATCAATGAAAATCCTTAGCCAGCGTTCCCAGGTATTTTTCTAGGTACCAAAATTCATTACTCACTTTTCATTTCTTGCTCTCTCTTGACATTTCTACTGCATATGACACTTGAAATATGTCATTCTTCCTGCTTCTTTCCTCCTTTATTTTAAAGGACACTGAGACTCTTCCTGTTCTATTTCTACCTCTCTGATCCCTTTTGCTTACCCTTTTGTAGGTTCTCCCTTTGCCCATCTCTCAAATGACAGTCTTCCATAGAGGTCCATCCTTAACCTTATTTTTGACTCCCTGAATATCAAATATTACACACACACACACACACACACACACACACACACACTCACACACTTATATATCCTGAAGATCAACAAATCTATAACAAGAACAGGCCTCCAATCTAGGTTCCTAGTGTATATAATCTATGTAACTACCCTACAAGCATCCCTATCTCCAAATGAAATGTCTTTGAAAGCCTGACTTTATTCCACCTAGTGTGAGTCATGACTGTACAGAATGCTTCTAAGCTGAAAATGTGGGACCATCCTTCATCATCCAAACTAGTTAATCAATTGTTGTTGATTTTATCTCTCAATTACCTCTCAAATGGGTTTTTGTTCATTCCCAAGGCCTTGTTTAGAGGTCCTCCACATTTCCAGGTGTTCTTACATTAATCTTTCTCCTTCCCATTTAACTTCCCTATTTCTGAGTAGTGATTTTCTAAGATGCATATGCCCATATTTAAAATCTCTTCAAATCCCCGTGTTACTTTTGGTAAAAATGCAAATGTATTGGTATAATATTATAATCTCTTTTGGGTCTACCTCTTCCTTTCTCTCCCATCTTTTAGTGCTCAGCTTGGAGGTTTTTTTTTTTTTCAATCACAACTGCTTAGAATTCTCAGAACCAACCAAGCATTTCTCTCTCAATTCTGTGCCTTTTGAAGTTTCTGTTCCTATACTCAGGACTGACACCTCTCTCCTTCCTCATCCGTCCCTCATCACCACACCCTTTCCTTCCTTGCCTGGATGATTCCATTTTGTCCTTTAGGACTCTGCCGGGTCCCCTGTCATCTAGGAAGCATTCCTTAATATCTTTTATCCTTAGATTAGTCTTTGTGCTATTCTGACTTCCCTCATGTTTTCTTAGCATTTTGTGCCTTTCCCCCTCTACCATGTAACAATTACTTCCTGTAAATATTTAGTAACAATTTATGAAATAATCTAAGAACTGTAAACTCTGAAAACCTGTTTGAATGCATAGACTGATGAATTATATCATAGTAACCTTCTGCTGTGTCCTATAGGCAAAGATGCTGGAAGCAGATCTGGTTTCAAAGATGCTCCGAGCTGTTCTGCAATCTCATAAGAATGGAATAGCTCTACCCCGGCTCCAAGGAGAGTACAAGTCCTTGACTGGAGACTGGATCCCCTTCAAACAGTTAGGGTACTCTTCACTGGAAGCCTATCTGAGAAGTGTGCCAGCAGTTGTCAGGATAGAGGCTAGTAGATCTGGAGAGGTAAGAAGGTAATGGTGCACGTTGGAAGAGTCAGCCCAATTCTTAATACGTGAGCAGCCACCTGATACTGGTGACAGAAACACATACTAATACATGAGCGGACCACAAAGTGTTAATTGCCTCGCTAGCACTTCCAATCTCTTAACTAGGATAGAAGTCAAGATTAAAAAGTACTAACCACTAGGTTAAAACTGTTTGTGATATGGGGCCTCCCCGGTGGCGCAGCGGTTAAGCGCTGCGCTGTGGAGCTGTCGGCAGCGGCGACGTGAGTTCGACGCCCGCCCAGCCAGGGAGAATCCCACATGGCATGGCAGACCTCTCCTGCCTCACCCGCTGCTCCCCTCAGCAGTGTATTTCTGCTCTGCCTGTTCTGCTATCCGCTCTGTCTCTGGTGAACCCTCTCGCCGCCCCGTGCCTCTGGCCTGTACCCCAGCCTGTATATATAAATAAAAATAAATAAATAAATCTTTTAAAAAAAAAACTGTTTGTGATAGAAAAGCATCCAAAGCATAGCCTGGATTCTGATGTCTTTTATTTTACCCCTCAAATTCTATTTAAAAATAAGATTTTAACCACATTATATAAAAAAACTTTAAGGTTAAAGTTTACCCATTCTCAGTTTCTAAGCAAACTATAGTTGAGACTTTTACTACCTAGTCACACCCATCCATTATAAAGCTGCTACAGCTGTTTTTGCCCAGGTCGCTCCTGGTTAAAGTGTCTAACAGACACTTGTAAATTCTCATTCTTTGACCTAACTCTCATCTGTTCCTACTATCTGGATAATGGTTTAATTCCCATTTGATCTTTCAGCACTTTTGATTGTTAAAGGGCCCATATTCTCTTTATCTTTATTATTATTTTTTTAAGATTTATTTTTTATTTATACATGCAAGCTGGGGTACAGGCCAGTGGCGTGGGGCGGTGAGAGGGTTCACCAGAGACAGAGTGGGGAGCAGAACAGGCAGATCAGAAATACACTGCTGAGGGGAGCAGCGGGCAGGCAGGAGAGGTCTGCCGCACCATGTGGGATTCTCCCCGGCGGGCGTCACCGCTTAACCGCTGCGCCACCGGGGAGGCCCCTTCTCTTTATCTTTAGTCCTTCTCTCTCAAGCCTCTTTTACTCCTTCATACCAATATGTTCATATTATTCTGCAATTCTAAATCCTTTAATTTCTCTGGAAGGAAATTTTATGTATAACATGGGCAATTTGGCGATAGCAAGTATCTTTTTATTGCCTGTAACCCGTGACTCAGAATTTTCACTTATTGGTATCTGCCCAATGTACAGTGTCAAATATATGGATCCATATATCCACCATCCAAAAGACATGCACTCCCTAAAACAGTACATTTTTCTGCATGTAAATTCTCCATATGTAATTATATAGATCTCTGGAGTATTTCTCACTAAAACCTATAAATGGTTGTTCACCTCTGGGGGGATGTAGGAGACAGAAGGTAGAAGAGGAAAAAAGGGACCAGGATTGGGAGGGTGGTCAAAGGGAAATTTCATCAAATCTGTAATAATTTTTATAAGGACAAGATATAAATTCATTATTAATAAAACTTGCTTCAGTGTCCATGGTTCTTCTAGACAGATTTAAGCCCTCCTTTCTGTCTTCTAGGCACCTTGTAATACATCCAGTAAAGCATTTGACATTGTTTTATTTAGTCTCTGCCTTTCTTTTTCTTTCATAGGTATCTTGAGGATGAGAGATTGGTTTTTCACTCAGTAGTTGGTACTTAAATTTGTGTTGAATCTCTGAATGATCAAATATCTAAATGAATTAGGGTAATGCTTCATATAGTTGCTGTATTACCTGTACTCAACTCTTTCCCTCTTTTGGACATCTTTAGTATTTATTTCTAGGGGCAACAGCCCCTATATGTTAATATGTATTATTAATGGGGACAACTGCCCCTATTTGTTAATATGTAATTTTTAGATATGTAACTTTTTCCTCTTTTGAGTTATATTCTTGTAATATAGTCTCAGGATTAGAAATAACAGATCAAAGATTAAGAATATGTGTTGGTTTGTGGTGTAAAATCTTCTTGTCCTGTTTGTGATCTCAGCTTAGAGTCAAACTTAAATACTGATTCCAGCTTAGAGTCAAACTTAAATACTGATTCCAGCAGTTCATATACTTTTTCAAATATCGCATGTATCACCCCATTTTTTTTTTTTAAGAGAAAAGGCTGAGATGCTGTGTTTTAATCAGAGATACAGAGGGTTTCAGGGCCTCTGCCTTGCCCTCAGAACTTTGCCACTGAGAGGCCTTTCATGGAATCCTATGGCTCCATTGAATAGCTCGAAAATCCCCCGTTTACAAATGAGAATACAGAGGTTAGGGGGAATAAACTGATTTATCGAGTTGCCCAGCTGATCTGTGCAGTGGCAAGACAAGGATTTCGTGTTCTTTGAGAGGTACTATGTCATAGCAAGTATGAGGTTCAGAGAGATGGCCTCACTGTGTGATTTGGGAAAGTTACTTAATTTTCCTGAGCCTCTGCTTTCCCTTGTATAAAATGTAAATAAAATATATCTCACGAATTACTTGAGATAATACATGCAGGCTACAGGTTTCTTTTGGTGCCTTTGTTAATCCCATACTTCCCAGCACATTGTCGGACTTGTTTTACAAATATCTGTTAAAGGAATAGATGAAACTTTCAGTTGAGGAAAGAGTTGTTTAATGGACCATGCTTGAATTCTCTTGCACAAAATACAACTTTGCTCTGACATTATCAAGGAGAGAGAGACATGAATATTTGAATGCAGCTTGATTGCTTGATTTGGGACATATAAACTCACTAAGATCTACTTTTAAAATTCAGCCTCTAGCCACCAATAAATCTGAGAAATATTTCTCTTCTCACCTTGTTTTTCATGAATAGATTACTTGCTATGCTGTGGCCTGCACAGAAACTGCAAGAATTGCGCAGCTCGTGGCTCGTCAGAGAAGTTCTAAAAGGAAAACCGGGAGGCAAGTTAATTGTCAGATGAGAGTAAAGAAAACCATGCCATTTTTTCTAGAAGGTAAAGTCTTTTCTGTTAAGCCTCTCTGTGAATCTGTTGTCACATGGAATTATGAAAATATTACTTGCATTCATAATAAGCACCTATATTAACATTCATCTGTCTAAAGAAAAATCCCAAACTAGTATTTCCACTTGAAATTAAGTACACACGATGAAGATGACTTTTTAAGTGAAGTAATTACACAGTGAGAAAAAATTAAGGGTAGATTTTAATTAAACTTATGACAAAGTGTGGTTTTATTCTTTTAGGTTATTTGGAAAGTCTCATCCAAGGTGTTGGGTGAACCAAGGATCTCTGGTTTAGTGTCTTAAAAATATATGTGTCTTTTAGTATAAATCCTCTTTTCAGAAAACATGAATTATATATTGTATACAAATGAGTTATAGGCAGCTCAGCCTGTGTTAATAGTAAATATTTATCTCAAGGAGTATGTCATCAGTCCTAAAATTAAATTCTAAAGAAATAGTTCAATAATAATAGAAAAGAGTGAGTGCATAAATGCCACAATGGCTCTTTTAAACAAGAAAGCAATCATTGGGAGAACAGCAAAGGAGGGCTTCACGGTGATGAGGAGACCTGGGCCCAGATCCCAAGTGATAGAAAGAATTCAGATTAATGGGAGAGAGGTAGAAGGGGTGGCATATGGCTGCGCATGCCACATTTGTAAGAATAGACGGGGGCTGCCATTGAAGTGTCAGTTGGGGTGAGTAGAGGGAAAGTGACTGGCTAGTCTAGCAGGTGAAGTCACATTTTAAAGAACCTCATCTGCTAAGTACTAATCTACTGGACTCCAAATGACCTGACTACCTGTGGGGCAACCGCACAGTGTTCTTACAAACTGTTCTGAGAATGGAGACCCACAGAAAACATCTGGTCAGGGAGTGTCACACTGAAACCAGAGTTTTAGGAAGCTAATTGATTCTATTATCTATGCCTAACTTGACAGGAAAACCAAAAGCGACTCTCAGACAACCAGGATTTTCTTCAGATTTTTCTATCAGCAAAAAACCTAACCCAACACTGTTAAGAGACAAAGGAAACTCTCTTGGAGTTAAGTATGATGCTGAAATGCCGCCTTATATATTACACACAACTATTGGAAGTGAAGTATTCAAAGATGTTCCAGTGCAGAGGCATGTGGCCGTGCCTGCCAGCAACAGGTATTTGGACTTCGTTTCGCTGAAAGGAGAAGTTGGTGAACTGAGGATAATCAGCATTAAAAATGTATATTCAGAGTCAAAAGGAAATACTTCTTGTTCTGTGTAGTGTCAGTTCACATGCTGTAGAGCAATACATCGTTAGTAGTAAGTCTTTTAGTGACTATGTTAGTGTCATTCTCTGAATAGCTCCATTATATATATATATTTTTTTTTCTTCATTGTTGATTCTCTCCTAGTAAAGTTCATTTCAGTAGCTCTCCTAAGTTCTGAAATGGCTATTTCAGCTACAACTTTTGTTTTCTGAAACCCTCCTTGTAATCAATTTTGTAAGTTTTAAGTAAGATCTGATGGATTTGCATTCTCCACTCTGCTCCAATAACCATGTCCATAATTATACAGTAACGTCATACATCCACACATTAGAATAACAAGTTGGCAGTTATAGTTTTGAGTATTACTATTCACTAGTTGGGTGAAATAAGTTATTTAACCACTTGGGACTGTGGTTTCTTCATTCATCCAATGAAAATGTTCAACTAGATGATGACAAAGTCCCTTTCTCATTGTCAGTTTATGGTTTTATAAGGTAACTCAGGTTAACAAACTGTAACCCATAGGCCAGATCTGGCCTGTTGCTTGTTTTTCAGAAATAGAGTTTTGTGGGAACACAGCAACATTATTTTGTTTATTTGTTGTCTGTGGTTGCTTTTGCACAATAACGGCAGTTGAGCAATTATACAAAGACTGAATGGCCTGAAAAGGCTAAAATATGTACTGTGGGACCCTTGACAGAATGTTTGCCAATTCCTGATATAGATGACTCCATATCATATTCTTCCATTCTATCTGCCTTTACAAAAAGACACAGGAATATGTCGTGTCATCCCTTAGATCAGTGTTCAAATACTCCATTTTGTGTGAAATACAGTTTTCCCCTCTTACTAGAATATTTAGAAAGAATTTATTTTTTAAACTTGGGAAAAAGAGTATTAATATCTTCCATGTTGTTATTTTTTAGATAGCCCTAAAGTACTCTCATTAAAGCTGTATTTTAATGTTGTTTATGGTTAGCTAAGTTTGGTAAGATCCACAGAATGCCTAATTAAAACCTGAATTTTGACCTGATGCACTAGGTGGGCCCTGTATGTGACTAAGGTAACATTGTTTCCCAACTCTGGTTGTGTGCCTAAACTTCAAGATCCCATTTTGAATTGAATCTGTAAAACACAGAAAAACCAGTCAGTCTGAATTGTGGGCCCATGGGAGAATTCTGTACCCTCACAGTCTCCTCCCACTCACCTAATGGCACCAAGTAGACCAGGTAAGTGCCCTCCATCCCTGTAGGCTTCATGGCAGGACTTAAGTAGCAACTCCACGGAGACTGAAGCTGTAGTAATCAGAAGAGTTTTAAAAAGTGACCTTACACACATTGCTAAAACTGCTAGGGTAGTTACTTGTCAACCATGGCCAATTTGGAAAAGGAATAAATTTTTAAAGCTTCAATGTTGGGACAAGCAAAAGAGGTGGTACAGGAGAGAATTTGTAATGATGAACTAATCTTGATCAAAAACATTGAGGCTGATACATCTGCATTATTTATCTTATGTAGGGCAAATGATTTCATGTTTGAAGAAAAAAACACTCTTTACATGATGCTCTTTATGTAGTGAAGTATATTTTGGTCCTGCACAAGAGCAGGTGGGGGTTCTATAGGTTTAGCCCTTTCCGTATGCCTAGAAAACCACACAACCAGCCCGGGGTCTCAGGAGTGGCATGCTGTTGCAGAATTTGCAAGATCTTGTCTTGTTATTTCTAATATATAGGCAGTTAATGCTGCTCAAATTCCACAGATCTGGTTGCAAAGTTGAGAGCTTTTCATAGTGAGGCTCAAGTTAAACATAACTTAAAAATCTAAAATGGATTGATCTCTATTTGGTCAATGGTAGACCTTAAGACAAACAAACAGGGGTATTTGAACCATCATAGTTAAAGTTGACAGTTTGATTTTTGTAATACATGCTGCAATTACGATTCTTCTAATGGATGGTCTTATTAAATTACACCCAGAAAGCAAACATGACAAGCATGAAGTTATGAAAATGCTTTTCATTCAGGAGCCCTTAATGATCTGGTCTCTTTTTTAATTTATAACAACGTTAGATGCAGTTGTCTGGTATCTCAAATATTTCACCTTAATACACAACAAACTAGGGGGAAAGTTCTCAAAGTAGGCTAGAGTAAATGGAACTAGAATCTTTTGTTATCTAATCATCTGTAATCTCCTAAACCTTGAAAAATTGGTCAGAGGCAAGTAATACAAGGGGAGAACAATAAACAGGCTGTGGATACCAGGAAGCAAGGATTACTGGGGTTCATCTAGTACTTCCTTACTTCCATCAGTTTTCTCAATATATGAATTTAGTCCATGAGAGTGGGGGTACATTTCTCTAGCTTGTCATTGACACAATACTTAGCACATAAGACCTTAAGTAAAAAATTGGGGCGGAAGAGTATGTCTCTAATAAATAGCATATGTTTAGATTAGATTTGATGTTTTGGGCTTTTTTTTTTTTGGACAAGCCTAAGTAAGTATTTACCTCTTAAGAAACAAAATAATGTTTTGCTTAATGTAATAAAATTATTTACACCTCTGTGATTTTATTATGGGATTATAGTTTGTTTTTTTATGTGTCACTGTGGTTTCCTTGCAGAACATCTTTCTTTTCCTCTTACTGTTTTCTGTCCTGCCCATTAAAACTACCAATGCTTGAACCATAGCAGTTCCTTCCAACTCTGTACCCTCACTCTTCACTCATAACCCTCTGCCTTCCACGAGACACAAAGCAGAGGAAAGCTCCAGTTTATTTATTTATTTTTTTTAGGGCTCTGGTTCAAGGGAACCGAGAGCTGCAAAAGTAGTTGGATACATTTTTGTCATCTTACATTACCACCCAGATGCACAAAGACAGTGCTGTTACAGTTGCATAGCATCATAGGCTAATTACATTTTTTTATTAGTATCTTCATTTCAAAGAATGTATCTAATTTTTAGAAAATGTCATGCTATTTAAAAATTGGGAAGTATGTGTACTGTTTAACTGTCACCCATTCAAGCCCTATACACATTGCTGAGCAAAATGGAGTCATTGAATCATTCAATCCTCCTATTCATTCTTAGCCACATTCACCCTCATTCACATGTATCAAGCACTGCCACAGGCACTGGCACAAAGGTAATTGAGACTCTTGGAGTCTAGTGAAGGAAACTCTGTGTGTGTTTTATTTATGTAGCCACATATTTGGAAAAATCTTCCTACATAGATTTGATATAATTCATATAAAAATTAGGTTGTTCAGGGTCTGAGGTAGGGAATCTGCTTATGTTTCTTCTTTTGTAAGAAGTTAATTAGCAGTCCTTCTCTGGTTTGAAATGCCCATAATGTGCCAAGATATGATGTAAATTGAATGTGTCTATAAATTCTCCTTATATGTCCAACTGTTTTAAATTTTATGACTTGGTGACACATTTCAATATCTGGTGATGCAAGACCATCATTTTTAGTTATTTTTCCAAAATCGTTATTTTCAGCAGTTGATTCTTTATTCTGTATTGCCTGTCTCTTAAAGGTAATTAATTGGAATTCTGATTTCCAAGTTCTTTTAAAGTTCTAGTGTAAATTTAACTAGTTTTTTCTGGATGGATATGAAATATGAAAGCTGATGCCAGGTATCCTTTCATTTTTGCCCATTTTGAAGTTTTTGTAATGATTTATTTTGTAGTTCAGTCCCACAGAGACTTTAAACAGACAGTTTTTAAAACTTGGTATAGACTTTATTATCTGAATTTTAATTTAATTTTTTTTTATACCTTAGGTTTAGTCCAAAGGCATCTCTTCCACCACCCTTTCAGATGCATCCTTCAAGAACCTGTGCTAAGGAAATGAGTGGTATGTTTTCTAAACATTGCCTTCATCATGTATTTTGACTTCTGTAGCCACAGAGCCCCCAAGAAAAGTATCCGGTGTTGGCTTTTGACATTTGCACTCACCTCCTTATAGAATATATCTCTCCTCCCCTCTTTCCTAATTCATTATGTATCTGTTACCGGGCAGGGAGAGGGGCACCTCAGAACCCCCAAACCTGTCCATTCTAAGTAGGTTCTGCCATCTGCCACATCAGGACAAAACATATAAGACCTTAAGTGGAAAAGAAACTTCAATACAATTAGTGTAATAATACAGAAAAGACAAAGAACATAGTTTCTAAATTAAGCACCCAAAGTTACCCATCACCTTGTGTCAAGTCCACCCGAATGGGATTGTCCCAAAGCAAGGCCCAAAAGCCTGCCATGCGCGTAAAGCACCTTTCAGCAGGGACCCATAGAAAAGGGCCAGAAATAATCAGACAGTTCTAGGGGAAAAAGAATAAAACGAAAATCAAGATCAGCGTTGCCATTGTCACCTCCCCATGGGTCTCTCACCCACATCTGTTTCAAACAGTTCAGGCCAGTGCAGCTTCTTCACATGTCTCTCTGCTCTTTCTGCTTCTTCTGGCTCTCCATCCTGCTTCCTTCCTTCCTTCTTTTTTTTTTTTTCCTCCTTTTCCGGCTTCTTATCTCTCCTGCTCAGCTCCACCCTCCCTTGGGTGGGGCAGGGAACCTGGGATGCTCCCCTTTTCTGAGGACCACCCTCTTACAAATTGATCTTGAGAGAAAATAGTACCTCCAAGGATCTCATCATTATTCCTCATATATATCTGACCAACCTGTTTCACTTCCATATATCATCTGCAGGGAAACTTTCTGTCCTTTGTCACCCACCCTCTCACTCTGAAGATAAAGTATATAAATATGGAACTTGAACTCATGAAAGAGTTTCAAATACTCTACCGTTTTAAAGGAGGAACCCTGAAATGTGTGCTGTGAGCACTAAGTCTAAATATGAATATCAGTGATCCCTCAGGTTAAAAAACCCAAAGGACTGGTAAGAAAAAAAAAATAGGAAACAAAATAAAATCAAAGAATCTGAGTAGGAGAAATTCACCCACTTGCTGTTTGTCTCCTCCAACTAATGTGTAAATACAAAATGTAAAAGACATAAATAACAATAAAAATATGTATTTAAAAAAAATGTGTAAATCTCTTTCTAGACCCACCGAAGGGACACAGTGTTTTCAGATTAGTGCTTATGTTACACAAAATTTAAATGTGTTTTTAAATAATTTGCTGCTTTAAGTGTGATTCTTAGTAAGTTAATTTTTTTTCACAAAGCACATCTCCAGTGTTTCTTATGGAAGTTAATTTAACAATATGATTTTTGGTTGTATTAGTTACTTTTAGATGTGTGTTTTCTGAAATATAGTCAGTAAGGTTGTATACCCTTATAGAGGTAAACAATTTTAAATTAGAATAAGCTTTTTTCTGCATAACCATGAAGATTGTTTCAGGAGGATTGTGATTGGTTGGCAGAGCTGATAGGCACACATGTACACACAATCTCTCCTACCTGCTGGCAGCCTAGCTAACTTCCTTATTTGTTTAACAAAAGTAACAGAAGCTTAGGTGACTCCAGTCTTCCCATAGAGCAGGTGCGTTTATTTGCAAAGACTGGAACTGTTTGTCAGCTGCTAATGCCTCTTTAAGGGAGGGTCTGGCTAGTTCTGAGAAAGGACCATAGAAAGGTTCCTTTTGGAAGAACTTAAATAAATTAGCTATGCCCTTCTTAGGAAATGCCTATGGACATTTCCGTATCTTTCTGTTTGCTGAGCCAGACTAAATCTCAACAAGGCCAGTTTTCATGCCCTGTGGTGGGTGAAGCAGAATTGGTATCCAACTCTCCCCAAAAGATAGCTCCCCTTTGGCTTCCTGGCATCCTTCTAGCCAGCTTCTCCAAACCAGCCTGGTGTCTCTACCAGCCAACTCAAAACAAAATAAAAGTGGTTGCATTCCAGGAGAAATACTATGTGATTAAAATATGAACATATTTTGCTTATATGTGGTAATTTTTAATATGACCTGATCTGTATCTCAGTGATTTTTAGAAGAGGTTTGGAATGAATTTCATAGTTCTTAAAATAACAGAACTGCCAGCTATATTGAACACATTGAATTCTTTATTACCTTAAGATGTTAACTTGGGCATTTCAAGTTTTAACTAAACAATAAATGCAAGAGAGCTGGCCAGAGTATTTGCTTATGAAAGATACACGATTTGTGTTAGGAAAATAAAAACAAATTACTGCTAGTTATCTGTGGGTACGAAACTTTTAATTTTTGTTTATAAATTGAGGCTAGGATGATTTTTGCAGGTGGATCAATATTTTTATTTCAGTGTATTGCTATATTATTGGTTCTCATTAATAAAGGGGACTATTTATCATATCTTGAAACCTGGATGATTTTTTTATTGTCTATAAAGTGTTCTTCAATCTTTCTATTAAGTGTTATCCTGAGCTTTGTGAAGTATAACTTTAAATTCAGAATTGCATATATGCCATTATTGTTTAAAATTTAAACTCTATTAG
The DNA here is from genome assembly GCA_004024925.1 of Scalopus aquaticus. Taxonomy (NCBI): domain Eukaryota; kingdom Metazoa; phylum Chordata; class Mammalia; order Eulipotyphla; family Talpidae; genus Scalopus; species Scalopus aquaticus. Next base: position 71,818 of record PVIJ01002881.1, on the reverse strand, counting down.
TTGCTATTAGACAATGGTTGGTTAAATAATAAATTCATTCTTTACAAAGCAAGACCGTCCTGATGTTTAAACTGTGAAGCATCTTTGCAAAACAAAGAAGGCAGGTTATCTCTGTAGGTGACTGTTGACCCTGCTTATTATTTCAGGTGAAACTTAAAATGAAGTTTGAAATGTTGCTCTTTGCCAAACCCTGCTCCCTTGAAGTCCCTTCACCCCACAAGCCAGAAGTATGGCAAAGCCTAAAGTTACAACTATGATGATAGTATTGCTTCCCTTTGTTCAATTATGGTATTTTTTGGTGTACAGAAACTTTAAATTCCTTAAATTACCCTAAAATTAGGTAATGAGGGTAATCTAAAATGTTAAGCATTTTGGTTAATTCTACTATTTTTTTAATTTAAAGATAATTTAAATCAGGCTGTTGAAAAACTAAATGCCACACCTCCTGCCTCTTACACTTACAAAATGGATGAGGTTCAAAATCGCATAAAGGAAATACTACAAAAGCATAACAATGGCATTTGGATATCTAAGCTTCCACAATTTTACAAAGAGTTATATAAAGAAGAACTTAACCAAGGAGTTTTACAGCAATTTGAACGTTGGCCTCATATTTGCACGGTATGTCTCTCCTTATTCCTCCCTCCTGATGTTTCCTTCTTGCACCAATCTCAAATTTTGAGTTGCTAGTCACACCACCTTTTATCCAGGGAGCAGGAAGCACTTTACAGGTTGCCTCCTTGATCTTTACCTCGAAGATGAACACAAATCAGTTCTCATAGGTGAAGTATGTCAAGGTTGAGGATTGTGTGTGTGTTGTAATTGCTGTCTTGCTTCAAATTCTTATAAAAATGCATTTAACCTATGATAACATGTATGCCATTTTGTATTGAACTGCTCCCATTAGATAGCTTTCAGCTTACTGGTAGTAAAATTTTTTTATTAACCTCAAATTTTACATACTTGTTCTTGAGCATTTTTAAAGTCTTTCAGCTGAACAGGTTTTAATTATTTTAGCTGATCATTTACTGTGTGCCTTAATTTTTATTTTAAAATTAACACAGGGTTCAGATTTTCCTATCCATTAGAAAAAAGAAACCCAAGAAGCAAACAGAGGTTTGGGTATTTGAGGAGTTATCATTTGGTAGAAACTTTAGTGGGTCCCTGTGCCTTTGGCTGACTTGATTTCTAGTAGAATTCCAAATCTTTTAACATTCTGGCTAATGTAGGAACGGAGAAGTTTCTTTCTCTACCCATATTTCAGAAAGTGAAAAATTAAAAAAAAAATCTCTGGTGTTCAACAGTCAAGATATCTGGTATCTCACTCAAGATAATGTGAGTTTTTGCCATCTTAAAGGAACCCTTAAAGGTCCCCTCCCTCACCAAAAGCAATGAGAACAGACCTAGAGTCCCTCCTTTGCCTCCAGTGTACAGGGAAAGCCCCAGCTGCCAAACAAGATCATTCCCCCAAAAGCTCTGCACACATTTAACCAGGAGAAGAATCCATTTCTCCCTGAGGAAAACTGTGAGCCACACTGAAGAAACAATTTAAGGATTATCCTAATATAAATCATTGCAGAGAAAAATCCTTACTAGGAAAAGGGTGGGAGTGAAGGAAAGTATTACCTTTGAAATATATAGTTCTATAAAACTATTCTCCAAGATGATGGAGAAAGTTTCTCTGAATAGACTGTTTGTAAACTGTGGTTTACCCTCTACTAGAAGCTTTTTGCCTGTACTTTGGATTAAAAAAATCTCTGTGGAGCCTTTCGACCAGAACGGCCATCTTCTAGTATTGCCAAAATGACCACACAAAGGGAAAGAAGAGAGACACCTGCTGTGTTCCGCAGGCCACATGCATGTGACTCTGCAGGGTGATGTAGAAAGCAAGGGGATGGGCACCGTTTAAAAAGGAATCACCCACAAATGTTATGATGGCAAAACTGGGAGTCCATAGTGTTAACCCAGCATGCAGCTGGCATTGTTGTAAACAAACAAAGGGCAAGATTTTTGCCCAGAGAATCTATGTTCATATTGAGGATGTTAAACACTCCAAGAGCTAAGATGGCTTCCTGACATGTGTGAAAGAAAATTATCAGAAGAAAAAAAAAAAAGCCAGAAAGAAAGGTACTTGGGTTCAACTGAAGCTCCAGCCTGCTCCACCCAGAGAAGCACTCTTTGTGTGAGAAGCCATGGGAAGGAGTTGCTGAAACCCATCCCTGTGGATTCATGGCATGACAGATGTGAAAAAAAAATCTCTGGACTATAAAGAAAGATCTCTGGAATATGCCCTAGGCACTTGCACTTTCTTAAATGAAGCACCTAAAAATTGATAACCATTTCTGAATGTCTTGGGCATAGCATCACTAGCTTCAGTATGCTGTCACAGAGAAGGTGGCCATGAAAGTTTTGCTTGTCGTTTGGATGAGTTTTGCTCATCTCAGTGTGTTTTCCTGCATGTGTTAATAGCATATGCCATACCCTGCACAGGTTTCAGATTCAGAATTGTCAGTTTGTCTTCGTTGTGGCTCAGTGATGTCATTGGGAACCATTTCCTTCTCTCTTTCTCCCTTGTCTAACTTTTCCTGCACATCTTAGCTTTAGCACAAAAAGAGACAGCTCTTATGACAAGAAAAACTGAGTTCTGAAGGAAGTAGACAACCAGGCTTTCTGTGAACTGGCTAACCATAATAAGTAAACTTAAACTAAGGTCAGTGACTATTGTTTCCTTTGTTGTTGGGTACTTGGGGTCTTTATTCACCTGTGAAGTTTAGTTGTTTAATTGGTTTTTCAGTTAAAAACCATTGCTAAAGTTTGGGGTGCTGGAAAGCAGGCCCCCCAGGTATACATGTAATTTTACTATGCAAGGTCTCTATTGGGTGTTGACCATTTAAAATGAAATTTTGAACTTAAAGCTTCAACACAAAGAACCAGTGTAAACAAAACTGTGCTGGATGAGATCCATACAACTGCTTTGGAAGGCTTTTTTATTTAATTGGACAATATCAATTCTGTTATAGAATCCCAAAGAAAATTCTAATTCCATGAGAAACAGTAAGTTTCCCTCAGCATCCCTTGCTACAGATTTAGCAGGTGAGCCTTCACATTCTCAAAGAAGCATGGCCTCAAGAATTTAAGTTTACAGCACAGGTAAAATTAGAAAGGCAGAGGTAAAGACCTCTCAGAATTAAGGAGAAGAAAGTTTCTAGGCAAGTGAGATCAATGCTTTTATTTGTATAAACGAACAGGGTTCCTGAAGAAATTGATGATTTAAATCCTTGGGTCGATCATATACTCAACCTGTTCTACCTATTGCAAACTTACAGAAACTCAGAGGATGTCAGAAGTAGCTTATTCAAGTTGTGAGTCCAAATGTGAGATCAGGCTAAATACAATGAACTAGGAATAGAACATCTAAGGCATATTAGATACCAGACTCTTCTGAGGATTGCCAAAGGTGGTATCTTGAATTCCATGGTGTAAGGAGTTAATCTCTTATGTTTTCTCCCTGTTGCTGCTGTTGGGTGGTGAGGGGGAGGAGTTCATACATAGTAAATATATGTGATTTCCAGGTTATCCCAGTTCCCAGTCATTGAACGGTGAGTTTTTTAGATGGACCTCCAAAACCGTAGATAAAATGTAGAGCTGAAAAATGAAGAAAACAAGGAATAGAAGGGCAAGATTGGTCTGCTATGAGATAGGGCCCCTCTTGACCCCTTCCTCAAGGATGTATCCCAGTTGGGTAGACTGAAGAAACTAGAAACAATGAGAACACCCTCTTGAGAGATCTAACTGAAATAATTAGCAGTTGATTATCATACTAAGGAAGTAATTAAAACCTTGTTTCAAGTAGGTGTTGATTCACTTTGGTCTTTTGTGACGGTCAGCAAACAGCTGTTCTGTGTTGGGAGATGAGACAGGAGATCAAGGAGTAAATTTGGTTAGATGCACCAGAACATAGTGAAGAATGGACACACAGTGTAACCCATATTATATCAGTTCCTTATCTTTCAAGAGATTCTTGTAGTTGGGGGCACAGATATGCTAGTAGGTCTCATTCCTAAGCCCATTTACCTATTTATTTTTCTTCCTTTACTTCCCCTGTTTCTGAAATGTGGCTTATGATTTTATTTGCAGGTGAAGGCAATTAAAGTCTTAGTAATTGAGGAAAGTACACTTTTGTATAGTCTTTATTCAAAAAGTATCACACTCAAATTTAGAATGTGTTCGTGTGCTTTCAGGGTATTTATAGCCATGGAAATATCTGTCATGTACTTTATTTTAAATTTCAGGTGGAAAAACCTTGTGGTGGTGGTCAAGATTTACTTCTTTACCCAGCTAAGAGAAAGCAGCCTTTGAGAAGTGAACAGGATTCTGAAAAATTGCCTCCATCCCAACTACCTCCTCCAACACAAATATCACCATTGAAAGGGTGCCCAGCTATTATGCCAGCGGATTTCAAAGAGAAAGTTGCGGAGCTGCTGGTGAAGTACTCAAGTGGTCTTTGGGCCAGTGCACTCCCCAAAGCATTTGAGGACATGTACAAGGTGAAGATTCCCGAGAATGCCTTAAAAAATCTTGCCTTCATTTCTGATGTATGTACCATAGACTACATTTCTGGAAATCCCCAGAAGGCCATTCTCTATGCTAAACTTCCATTGCCCACTGAGAAAATCCTGAAGGATGTAGGCCATGCACATGGTGATTATGATATCAAGACTATGATTGAACAAGAATATCTACAAATAGAAGAAAACATTGCCGAAAGTGCGCATGCCTTTTTGGAGACTGTAACAGTCCCTTCATTAGTCATTCCGACTGAGGCATCCCCATCTGTGTTGGTGGTTGAACTGAGCAACACAAATGAAGTGGTTGTCAGGTAAGTTTTAATTTCTGATTCTTTAAGAGGCCAGTGTACTGTTGTCAGGTGGTTATTCTTCACATGGATGCTGGGGGCTGAGAAAGAATAAAATATTCTCAGCTCTGTAGAGCTATAATGAAATATGTTCATAATATTTGTTAATGTTCAAAATATGCAACTATTTCTGTGAGATAAAATGTCTAGCACTTTTAAAAACTGATGATGTATGGCCTGAATGTGAAAAAAAATAAGTCAAAAGCAAATATTAACTATGTATGTCAAAAGCAATACGTCATCGGGCCTCCCTGGTGACATGGGGGTTAAAGCCTCAGCGCTGTCAAGCTATCACCAACCACAACAGCATAAATTCAATCCCTGACTAGGGTGCTGACCCACATATGGCACAGCAAACCTCTCCTGTCTCACCCGCTGCTCCCCTCAGCAGTGTATTTCAGTCAGTCCACCTGTTCTGCTCCCCACTCTGTCTCTGGTGAGTCCTCTGACCACCCCCCCCACACACACCTCTGGCCTACACCCCAGTTCTTGTATGCAGAAAAAAATAGTAAAATAAACCTTAAAAAAAGAGCAATACCTTGTCAATAGTAAAGGCAAATCAGCTCATCCAGTAGGTAACACTACTTAGTCTGGGGAAAGTACTATCATTCCCTAGGAGGAAGAGTTGTTGACTAAAATGGCTAATGATAGCTGGAAATACAAAAGCCATTCCAGCTCTACACACTTGACATGGACTTTTGAAGAAAATATAGAATACATGGAAAATATTGAAAGACTATAATTTGTAACTTCTGAAGGATAAAAAGAATAGTAACTGATTACCTGGATCTTTGCAGGCCGTAGCCCAGCATATGGCTGTGGCTGGGTAGAACAGAAGATGGCTGACACAGACTAGAATCTAGCCTTCTTCAACCAAAATGTCCCTATGGTTTGGGCCAAGTTGACCTTCAATTTAAAAATAAAAATCCTTCAATGAGGGCATAGGTCAAAACTGTAGTAGAAATTAGGAAACCATAGCAACTGTATAGCTTTTATTCTAAGATGTGATATGGCCCGATAATATAAATAAGCTGCTGAGGGTCAGGGCTCCACTACCATACCAACTATAACATCACCCCCTAACCGCACCCAAGCCACGTAGCCATTTTTCTCTGCTGGCTGCTGCAGAGCAGAAGCTGGCCTGAAGATCTCATGCTGCATCTCATCCCTTCCTCCTCCTGGGTAGGAGCCTGTGCTGGGCAGACTGCCAGATTACAGGCTGCAGCCCAGACAGCTGCCAGTGAAGTGCCAGGCTATAGCAGCACTTCAGGGAGGCCCCATGAGAATCCACATCCTGGGAAATGGGCACCTGGGCAGAGTTGCAGATATGCTGGGGGGCTTCAGAGCCAAGAGTAGAGCTGCATTCCAGCAGGCACAGTACCTTACCCTTTGTAAAGCTCACTAAATTTAAATGATACATGAAAAAATGCTCAACATCACTTATAATCAAGGAAATGCAAATCAAAACCACTATGAGATACCACCTCACACCTGTGAGGATGGCACACATTAAAAATACAGGCAACAACAAATGCTGGAAAGGATGTGGAGAAAAAGGAACTCTTCTACACTGCTGGTGGGAATGTGAACTGGTCCAGCCACTATGGAAAGC
>PVIJ01002881.1:0-65191 GCA_004024925.1 Scalopus aquaticus | reverse complement strand
GACTGCTAAACATGGAGCTTCCATACGACCCAGCAATCCCACTTTTGGGAATTTACCCAAAGGATACAAAAACACTAATCCGAAAGGATACATGCACCCGTATGTTCATTGCGGCACTGTTCACAATAGCGAAGGTATGGAAGCAACCCAGATGTCCAAAAATAGATGATTGGATCCAGAAGATGTGGTACATATACACAATGGAATACTATTCAGCATGGAAAGATGATAAACACATGCAATTTGCAGCAACATGGATGGAATTAGAGGGGATCATACTCAGTGAAATAAGCCAGAAAGAAAGAGAAAAATATTGAATGGTTTCACTTATAACAGGACTATAGGGAGGCCGGGTGGGAGAGAGACAATCAGTGGGGGTGGGGGGGGAGGAGGGAGGCGGAGGGAGGGAAGGAAAAGGCACAAAATGGAATAGAAAAGAACACAAGGGACCATGGAGATGGATCACGGGTGAATTGGTGGTGGGCTACCCAAGGGGAAGACAAAATGTAAAAGACATAAATAACAATAAAAATATATATTAAAAAAAAATTTAAATGATAGAGTTCACAAAGCTTTTGCAGTTGTTTCTGGAGTAATATAAACATAATACTTGGTTTAAAGTAGCTGTTGCCCCAAAAGAGATATTCTTTCCGTTTTGTGTAGGACTTTTTAAAGCTTTTTTCTCCAACGAGGAATAGATTGCCTATGGTGTCTTCTGCTCTGCTGATAGTTAACTAAGAATACATGAAAACACTCCATGTTTAAGGTAAAGGAAGGATATTGAAGAACACGTCACTAACTTCTGCCATTCAGCATTATAAATCTAAGTCTGCCTCCTTGTCAGTATCCTTTGGTATCTGTTCCCAGTAGTTATTGGTGCCATTGTCACAGACCAAGCCTCCAGCACTAGATTGGAACACCTTTAGTTTGTGATGTTTTCGTCAAGGGCTGGCAGAAATCTGGATCAGTCCCAGGTCTTCAGTAGGGGTGATTAGCTCCTTAAGGCTTTTTAGGGCCACTTGGACTGTGGGTGAAAGCTTGACTAAAAAGAACAATGTTTTGGCCACCAGTTCCCCCTCTCCCTGGCAAGATGCTTATGGTGTTGGTAAAGCATAGCTCTCAAGCTAAATTGCTTCCTTCTAATGCTGAGACAGTTCCTCTTGCAGGAGCTAAACTTGATTTGCCAGATTTATATTCTAGAAGGAGGCCTTTGATGGAATTGTCTTTGAGGACAACAGGGAAGAAAACAGTAGCTTACTTGTGGCAGAAAATAGTATATTTTGATAACATGACCTGGGAAGATATGACTGCAGTTGTCAATAGCAGGAAATTATAAAAAATAGAAACAAATCCTGAATAAAACACTTTTCAGAAGCATACAATTTAAGAAGTATTTAGCTAGATAGAATGTGTCATCTCTTTAAGAATACCAGAACTCAACATTTTGTGGTAGTTTGTTCATTTGTGTTCAATAAGTTGGGGGAGGTGGGTTGTCACATGCTTATGTTCAATGTATTTATGTGTATTTCTTTTCCTCTAGTAAAATTTCATTAGTTTGCAGACCATGGACCTTGCTCAGACACAATAAAAACAGCATCTAGATTCTCTTCTCAGTAATTGTGAAAGACCTCCAGCAGCCTTAGTTATGATCTTAAACCAGGCCTTGTTTATCTGGGCTCCATTGGTGTCTCCATCCTCTGCCACATCTTCCTGTTGCCCTCCTTTGAGACTTTTCTTGACCTCGTCTTCCCTCACAGGCTCCCTGAACGCTAACTGTTACATCTTAGTTCTCTGGATTGTTATTGCACATTCGTTCTTGTATGTGGCGTGTTGGACCTGGTCTTGTTTGCACAAGGACTGCCATATTACATTTTCTTTTATTAAGATGTTTAATAAATATATATCCTCCTCCTTGCTGAGGTAAGCAACTCTGAGAATGGAACTGTTACAGGGCAGGGAGGGGGCACCTCAGGACCCCCAAACCTGCCCAATCTAAATAGGATCTGCCATCCACCACATCAATATAAAACATACAAGACCTTTTGTGGAAAGAAACCTTAATACAGTTAGAAAAGACAGAGAAGACAAAGAATATAGTTTCTGAATCAAGCACCCAATATTATCCAACCCCTTGTGGGTAAAAGTCCATTGAAATGGGATTGGCCCAAAGCAAGGCACAAAAGCCTGCCACATGTCTAAAACATCTTTTGGCAGGGACCCATAGAAAAGGGTCAGAAATAGCCAAACAATCCTGGGAGGAACCAAAACACCTTTCAGCAGAGACCCATACAAAAGGGTCAGAAACAGCCAGACAATTCTGGGAGTTAAAGAATCAAAATCCAGATGAACATTGTCACAGTTAACCTCCCCACGGGTCTCACCCACATCTGTTTGAATCAGTCCAGGCCAGTGCAGCTTCTCTACAAGTCTCTCTGCTCCATGTGCCTCTTCTGGTTCTCCATCCTGCTTCCTTCTTTCTTCTATCTATTCTGTGTCTTGTGTCCCTCCTTTTCTCCAGCTTCTTATCTCTCCTGCTCAGCTTTACTCTCCCTTGGGTGGGGCAGGGAACCAGGAAAACACCCTTTTCCTGGGGACCACCCTGTTACAGAACCAAAGATGGCAGTAGAAAAAAACAGTAATGGGGCCTCCCCGGTGGCGCAGCAGTTAGGCGCTGTGCTGTGGAGCAGTTGGTAGGCGACCCGAGTTCGACGCCCTGCCTGGGAGATTCCCACATGGCGCGGCAGACCTCTCCTGCCTCGCCTGCTGCTCCCCTCAGCAGTGTGTTTCCGGTAATGTGCCTGTTCTGCTCCCCACTCTGTCTCTGGTGAACCCTCTCGCCACCCCAAGCCTCTGGCATGTACCCCAGCTTGTATGCATAAATAAATATTTTTAAAAAAAAAGAAAAAAACAGTAATGTTATTGAATTCCTATAGTTCTCCTGGGTTGCTTCATTTTTGTTCTTTTCCTTTAAGGTATGTGGGCAAAGACTATTCTGCTGCTCAGGAGTTAATGGAAGATGAGATGAAGGAGTATTACAGTAAGAACCCTAAAGTCATGCCCATCCAAACCATGCATGTTGGGCAGTTGCTGGCCGTAAATGCTGAGGAGGATGCTTGGCTTCGGGCTCAGATCATCTCAACAGAAGAGAACAAAATAAAGGCAAGCTCTGTTTATTTATGATAATGTGAATGTCACTTCTAATATTGTATCCTTTCTAACTGTATATACTTTTATACAAAAGTTGAAAAGATAGTATCTTAAAAGATTATCCCTGTTAGCTTTTAAGTCAGTGATACATTATTGCAGAGTTTTAGTAAAAAGCAACAAAAATACTACATTTCCATAGTTTCCATAACCCATAATATAATCAGGAGAAGCTCTTTATACCCATTCCTGGGGAAGTTATAGTAAATGCTGACCAGAGCTCTGTGGGCTTATCATGTCAGTACTTTGGCATAAAGGAAGCAATACAAATCAGAAAAGATGACGTTTTTCTTCTCCCCTCTTCTGCAGCCAGCTGAAGAGAACCCTCAGTAGGACTTTGGTCATGCTCCAAGAGTTGTCCTAGTGTGTCCTCTTAGTCTTCTTGGAAAGGTCGGAGGGCTCTTTCACCAGTCTCTTCCAAGTCTCTTCCATCAGTAGTCTCCAAGACGTCCACACTTGGCCATATTCCTCTGTTATTTCTTTCCCTCAATTCAGAGACCGAGACTAGAACTTTCTCACTCTCAGAGGCAGAGGTTTCACTAGATTTTGCAAGCAGGGAAATACACTTCTATTTCTGCAGCCTCTGTTCCATAATATAAAACCTATCCCATGTGCCATAGTCAACTCCTGCCTGTAATCCCTTTTGTATCACTGAGTGCAAATAACCAGTCCCTGAACCCTGAAACCTCTGACCCCAAGCACCGTGTCAGCAGAAGTTCAGAAGTATCCTAGCTGTTACTTACCCATTTTGTTCAATAGAAGAAGCCCTGGCCCTGTTCACATATAAGCTCACCCCAAACACCATGCCACACTTTGCCATTCACAGAAATTTGGGGAATTCCTTAACCAAATCTATAGAGACATAACTTTTTTTTTATTATTGTTATTAATGTCTTTTACATTTTGTATTCCCCTTGGGTAGCCCACCACCAATTCACCCGTGATCCATCTCCATGGTCCCTTGTATTATTTTCTATTCCATTTTGTGCCCTTATCCTCACCTCCCCCAGCCCCCCTCCCCCCCACCCCCGCTGAGTGTCTATAGAGACATAACTTTTAAGTAGTTTGACTGGACTTGAAAAATCTGAAAATTGGGAAACAGTTTGGCAGTTTCTTTTAAAGTTGACCACTTGCTATGAGACCTCGTGTGTGTGTGTGTGTGTATGAGAAATGAAAACATAAGTCTGCAAAAAGACTGGCACACACATTTTAACAGGTTTATTATGAATAGTCCCAAACTGGAAACAACCCAAATGTTCATTAACAGATAAATGTGTAAATTATAGTTTATCCACAGAGTGGAAAACTATTTAACAAGAAAAAGGAACACACTACTGAAAATAGTCACGTGGATAAAACTCTCAGGATGTACAAGTGAAAAAAGCCAAAAACAAAAGAATTACACTATAAGATTTCACATAAGTGCTGTGTAAGAAGAGGTAAAATTCATCTGTGGGGATAGAACTCAGGTCAGTGGTTGTCTGAGACAGGAGGTGGAGGGGTCTTAATTGCAGAAGAACAATAGGTTCCAGAACTTTTTGGACAATGGACCTGGTCTATAGCTTGACTAGGGAGGTGATTATGTGGGTGTGTACATTTATCAAAACCTATCAAGTTGTGCTTTAAATAGGTAACTTTATTCCCAGGAAATAATACTTGGATAAGTTTGGAAGACACTAAGGAGCAGGTTGACAAGTGGACCAGCAGTATGACATTATGGTCATATGACAGTATGACCAGCAGCCTGGGCACAAATCCCAACTCCGCCTGTTAATAATTGGGTACCCTTGGTCACATCGCTGGGCATACAGAGGGAAGGCGTGGACTCTCCTTAGCTATTCCTTATCGGTCCTGGTGACATCACATGTGTGAACACACTCCAAGCAAGAGATTTTGTCTTCACTGGAACCTCTGGAAAGAAAACCACAGGACATCAGTATTTAACAGGGTGTGGGGATATCCAAAGAAGTAAAACCAGGAGAGTGAGGTCCTAGAGACTGGAACAAGAAAGTGTCCCATGGGGGGAGGGGAAGAAGTAGTGTCATTGCTGCTGAGAACTGTGGGCTGGTTTTAGGAATAAGAATGTAGCTCAGTACATGGCACAGTAATAAGGTCTTAAGAAAGCTGTAACAGTTCTGGCCAGATCTTGTTCCCCACATCCCAGAGAAACAGACACAGGTTTTTATTTTCACTTTTTGAAATCCCGGATATTTAGCAGATCTTCTCTTGAACTGTCCTATGCCCAGCAAGTACCAGTATTTCTTTCTTCTTGTCATGCTCCTTTGTGAGAATGAGAAACAGGAGTGCTCAGTCACCTACCAAGGCTGGTATGTTTGGCTAGACCCTGCCCAACATCCTGGTTATTACTCTGGTGGTGCTGTGAGGCGCCTGTCCACTTGATGGCACCAGAGAGCCAGGAATCCTGAGGCCTAAAGGAAAGAACAGGTGCCAATTTGGGGTAGGAGAGATGTACCTGCACACTGATAGGACTGGCTATCTCGCCTGCCTGCTGTGGGGTCCTGCAAGAGATTTAGGCCTGGGCCTCCCTGCTGGCCAGTGGTTAAGCACTGCACTGTGGAGCTGGTCGGCAGCAGTGATGCGAGTTCGACACCTGGCTGGCTGGGGAGATTCCCACATGGCGCTGCAGACCTCTCCTGCCTCACGTGCTGCTCCCCTCAGCAGTGTATTTCCATCAGTCTGCCTATTCTGCTCCCCACTCTGTCTCTGGTGAACCCTTTCGCTGCACTACACCTCTGGCCTATACCCCAGCTTGTATACATAAATAAATAAATTTTTAAAAAGAGAGAGAGAGATTTAGGCCTAAGGGAGCCTTGCGTGAAGAGACGGTCTGTGGGAGGTGATCTTTCCAGTGTGGGAGTGGAAAGGCTCCACAGATCCAACGCTCCGGTGGTCAGGGAAAGGGGTTAGTGTTTTTTCTGTTCCTTGTCTTTCCTCTCTCTTTCTGGCAAGAATTTTTGTTTTGTGTGTTTAGTATCATAATGTAGGTAGTAAAAAGCGTGCCTGTGGACTTTATTTTCCTGCAGAAAGTAAAAGGGCCTGCCTTTGTGTCACTGTGTATTCCTTAGTCTTGCCTTTGCTCATGTTTGGTTTTTTATTTTCTTTTTGTAATAACCATCACCTGCTTTAATTACAGAAAACTTTCAGCACTTTCTCTCAGATTCTTAGTTATTATTCTAAAACACAGTTTAATCTTTTTAAATATTACTTTCCTCAAAAAAAGGATTTATTTATGTAGTCCTTTTCAAGTAGAGGTTTTGTTAATATTCAAAAATCATATCCAGGCACTTACTGATCTGTGTTAATGGTGAGGGAGCGCTGTGCAGCTTTCTGCAAACAGAACTCCAGCAGATTTGCTGAGCTGGATGTAGGCCTAACCCAGCCTTGTATTCCTAGGGGGAAAAAAAAAACAGAAGTACCTGTTTTTGCAATGTAGAATTCCATGTTATCAAGCTGTAATATCATTGGTGTCATCACCGAAAGCAGCTCAGTGCCTAGAGGCCAGTAGCTGAAAGCAGGCCTCACAGATGCTGTTCTGGAGATTTAGAGCTGGTAAATAACTCCCAAAGTGACGCCCACTCAAAAACAAATACTGCTGCCTCCGGATGCAAATCCTTAGTGGAAGTATGTGACTCAAGCAAGAATCAGGTGACACAGGCACTCTGGTATTAAAGAAAGGGCGGGGGCAGTCAGGGCTGACAGGCCGGACAGGTGTGCTGCGAGATGCTGGCAGCAAGGCACCAGGGTGCAACTGTCTCACCTGGTTTTTCCCATTGGCAGAAGGGTGTGGTAGAGGAGTGAGGCCTGCAAGACAGAAGCCTGCTTTCCCTGGTCCCAGAGCCAGCCTTTCTCCTCTGGGCTACGTCAGAGGCACACTCCTGGCATTTCCAGCAATATGGTGCCACTTAACATGCTGACAATGGAATAAAATGGAGCCAGTTAAATGCATCAAGCCATTTTTTTTTTAAAGAAGTGGATGATGAAGAGTTTTATTTGAATCTAAATGTTGTTTTTGTTATCATTAGGTATGCTACGTTGACTATGGTTTTAGTGAAAACGTTGAAAAGAGCAAAGCATATAAATTGAACCCGAAGTTCTGTTCACTCTCATTCCAAGCTACAAAGTGTAAGCTAGCAGGTAAAAGAAACTTTTTTTAAAAAAATCTCTCTTCATTTTGGTGAATTATTACTATTGTACTTTTGGATTGTTAAATCCTAGAATGGAATAAGTATCTGAAGATGTTACAATGTTACTTCTTGAAGGATATAAATAAATTAATGTTTAATGTGGTCGTTTAAGATGTGATCATTGTAAAAATGCTATGTTTGCTAATATTTTATATTCCATCTATAACATACATAGTATTCTTATTCTGTTGTAAAAACATCTATTCTCCATCTTAAAGGGCTTTTGTGGTTGGTTGTTCAACCTGACCTAGTAACAACTGCTAGAGGTCCTGTATTGTGGGATTTTCAGTTTGACTCATGCTGTTCGGTGTGTTGTGAGGTGGCTGTCTGCTTCTTTGCCATTGAGATGGACCCCGTGGGTGCATTTTACGAATAATACACCCTAGTCCACCCAGGCACAAGTTCAGCCATAGTTGGTGTGCAGTGGTTTTGTCATTGCTCTCTACTGTTCTTTCCTACTCATAGAGGATGCACGTGTGTGGGAATGACATTGTGGGGAGAACCCGAGAGTATGGCAGAACGGCAGTCATGTGAATGATAAGGAGAGGCATCCTTAATGAAAAATGAATCATGCCTGAAAGCTTGAGCTAAATTCGGGAAATATCATGATTCTCATGAAAATTAGCCTTTCTCAGCAAGGATGAGTTCTTAAGTCATAAGAGCTGGATTCACCTCTACCTGTGAAATAAATCTCAATTAACTTTCAAAGGCTGCTATAAACATGCAGAAGTTAGTTTTGAAAAGAATACTTCAAGAGCAGAAGACAAGATTTAAGTTGCTGAAATGAATTAAAACTTACAAAGTTATGTCTGGAGAACAGAACAAGAACAAGGACAAGAGAACTATAACTCAGAGGGAGTCTGTAGCTTTAGCTGTGGACTTCAAGGGGAGAGATGGAGAAGTAGCACTATAGTACTAGTGGGGGAATGATGGGCTGGTGTTAACTAATTTAACATATTAACTTAAATTTGTCATATTTATGACACACAGAACTAGAATGTTCAAAGAATTTAAAGAACAATTAGTCTTCATTAAAATTCACCTGATAACAATATTATGTTAAACAGTATTTAATCTGCCTTTGATAAATCAAAAAGTTCTTTGGTATCTTGTGTTATGCTGTACCTAAGGAAGACGAAAGATGATTATCTAAATTTTCAGTAAATATGTGTTCATTTTAAAAGAAAAAAATGTGTATAGTTAATTAAAAAATGAAAAAGTCAAGGCTGTATTTTTAGGACGAACATTACAAACATACAGAACTGGCAGAAATTGGTAGCTTCTTATATGTATTAGTCTTTCTCTTTTAAATGTGTTTGTATATAAACAAACAAAAAGTGAACGCTCTTTCTCGTAAGGTAGAAATTCTGATTGATCATCACCTTTTCTTGTTGTCTTAAGATTGTCTCTCTTACTCTGAGCACCATCTTGTTCTGACCTCCATCTAGTCTTTTATCTCAGTCTTCTTTGGCCACTTTCTTGCCTTTGCCCTCTGTCTTACTGAGCTTCATCTGGTCTCTGATGACCATCTTGTCTCTGAGCTTCTTCTTGTCTCCTGATGCCATCTTCTCTTTGACCATCATCATGTCTTTGACTTCATGCTGTTGTTGAGCGCCGTCCTGTCTCTGAGCTCCATCTTTTCTTTCCCCTCCATCACAACTTTGACCTCTGTCTTGTTTTTGACCTCCATCGTGACTCTGACCTCTCTGTCTCTGACCTCTGTCATGTCTCTGACCTCCAGCTTGTCTTTTGCCTCAGTCTTTTCTCTGACCACAGAAAGAGAGAGGGGAAAAAACATTGTCTGCTTTAGTGTAATCATTATAAAGGGCATTCACATTATAATTTATATTTTAAAACCAAAAGTGGGTAATATTTTAAAAATTATAAAACAAAGCTTCCCTGTAAAATTTAAGAGTTTAATAGAAGATACACAATTGTAATAAGTGGCTAAAATACACATAATCAGTATATCCATCTTAAAATGATTTTACTAATGAAGTAGAAATTAAAACATTCACTATTTTTTCAGGATTGGAAGTTCTAAGTGATGATCCTGATTTAGTGAAGGTGGTTGAGTCTTTAACTTGTGGGAAGATCTTTGCAGTGGAAATACTCGAAAAAGCTGATATTCCACTTGTTGTTCTGTATGATACCTCAGGAGAAGATGATATAAATATCAATGCCACCTGCTTAAAGGCCATATGTGACAAGTCACTAAAGGTTCACCTTCAGGTACCACTGTGACCACTATTCTCATCTGTTACACCTTTCATAGGAAAGAAAGTTACTAGAAGAAAACATTATAAGCGTTGAACAAATAATAAAGACAGATTACATATGTATTGAGAGGAAAAGGTAGGGGGAGCTAATGGGAGGAAATGACAAAACATAAACAGTAATTATTAAAAATTGGATTTTTGCTTTATTTTCCAGTCCCTACAATGAATGTATATAACATGCAAAGATGAAAGAGGGAATAAAATAAAAGAGGGATAAATTAGATCCATAAAGTTTTTCAATCAATTATTACTAGCATTTTAAAAATGTTAAGAACATAAATGCCTGCAAAGAAGGAAACCTTTAAATAACTTATAGAGCAGTCATTTTAAAGATTAAGATAAATGATTGTTTTGAAAACTTTACAGCAACATTAGAAAACTGTTTATTTTAATCCTAGAACAACAGTTAATTGTCTTTATATTGTGGTTTGACTTAAAATTACTAAATTAAATCTTTACTATGATTACAATTTGTGAAAATTTTTAAAATTAACATGGCCTGTGGACATGGTTTAGAAAGTTAGCTGATCCTGGGATCGATTTTGTGAAAGCTTTCTATTTTAATTTCTGTTAATATTGAAAAAAATGTTTTACATCATAGTTATTTTAAGTTAATGGAGAGAAAATAAACCAAAGTTTAAGAAACCTTTATCCTTTCAAACAGTGTAATGTGGTAATAAGTTATTGTATAAAAAAATGTCTACCTCGTGCCTGGCAAAAAGATAGCAGACATTCCTTTTAGAAAGAGAGGAATTCAAATTAGTTTTTCACCTTTGAGTAATGATTTCATTTTATCCTCTTTATCCTCCAACTTGCTCAGAAGGTTATAACATGGAAAGAGTTTTCATGAGATATTTAGTTAGTTATCCCTCATGTAGGTAAGCGCTACAATCTGTTCTCACACCCTTGATGTATCTTTTGTTTGTTCCAGGTTGATGCCATGTACACAAATGTCAGAGTGACTAATATTTGTTCTGATGGCACACTCTACTGCCAGGTGCCTTGTAAGGGTCTGAACAAGCTCAACGACCTTCTGCATAAGATAGAAGACTACTTACATTGCAAGGTATGGCAAAGCATTATCCACCTATATATATAAAACATTTGTCCTGAAATTGTCACTAAACTGTACAACTGTGAATAACTTTTGAATAATTTGAGGTAGAAGATCTAGAATAGAGGGTAAGGGCAAGGGGTTTCAGAACTTAGCAGAATCCAGATGGTTTCACTAATATATGGAATATAGAGAAACAAAGTGTCAGACAAAACCAAACCAGACACAAACCCTGGAAATCTGACTGTAAAATTGAGGCTACAAGAGGGCCAGGGAGTGGGTCGAGAGCCAAATGGAGAGGGGAGACAATAGGTAGAGGACTATGGTACCTTTGTGGTGAGTGTGGTGTGGTAAAATCTGAAGAAGCTTGAACCTGTACTTCTGAATCATGTACAGTGATATGTAAAACATTTCCTCAGTAAAATAATACAATTTTGAAAGGTCTGATCATGTAAAAATCAAACACCTGTTGGTTTCTGCACTGTAAAATGAGCATAATAATGTGCATATCCATAGGATTGTCAGGACCAAGCACAGTGCCTAACACATACCATGTGCTCAACAATTGGTAGATTTGCTGTTGACAGTTTGTAGGTGATGATTCTATAGTGCAGCTGCCTGTGCCTCTTATTTGCTGGAGTCAGTTGGGCTCCTCTGTCTTAGACAAAGATGAAACCATGAAATTCAGGAAGAAAATAAAATTCTTAATTATGTACTTATTTTCTCAGGCATCACTCTTCTAAGCTCCCATAAGTTTCTGAGAGCCAACCACCTCAGTAAATACGGTTCTGTAGTTTAAGTGTACTAATAAGCCCCATATCTTTTAATTCGAGTATTCTTTTCTGAATCAGGATGTGTAGAGGTTTTGTTTTACAATTCTAAGGTGATTTCCTTAAATCCATTATTAGGACATTATAGCTGTAATCCAGAATATGCTATGGCTAAACCTTTGTGCCACTCCAACTGTGGCCCTTGTATGCAGCTTTGTATTTTGTATTTTTTGGATATTTGTGTGCTTTACTAGAAGGTAGGCTTCTTAAGGGCAGGAACCTTGCCTTACAGCTTTTCATCCCTTATAGCACCTATACTACTGTCTTACATAAAATAAATATTCCAAAATATTTGCTGAATTGGGTTAAACCTGTATTCAGACTTCAGCCTAGAATTGAGGCAGTTGATCTATAGCTCTATTTCTTTCTGTGTTAATGACATGTTATATGTATTTCAAGGATATTAGTTAAGTTTGACTTGCTAATCTATCTTGGAGAAACCTGGGACACCCAGAACTGCTGACCCCAGTGGCTCGTTCGCGTGCAAGGTGTTTATAACTTTGGTGGTGAAAAGCACTTTTGATAGTCCCTGCTTCCCTGGCAACCTGAGTGGATGCATTGCCTTTGGGGAAAGCATAAACATACTTCTGAGGCGACCATGGCAGGTTCCCAGCTTCAAGCTGTAGGAGAATGAAGAAACCCACGGCTTTCATTGACGCCAATTCCATATTTGCTTTGACATTCCTTTTGTTTCAGAATTAAAATTGTATCTTTGAATCTAAATGTTAAAAGTCAAAGAAGAGGTTTTATGGACAGTTAGCTCAACCGCCTCACTTTCATCCAGGCTGCTCATCTCCTTTTTGTCAGATTCATTATCCTCCTCATGTTCAACTGCTAGCCCCAGAACCTGGATGAATTTGACTCGTATTGACCTCCACGCTAACCTCATTAGACATTTTAGCAGTGTCAATATATAAGCCATGTGCCATCAACAATTGTATGAGAAACAAGGCAGAAGTTCTCTACACACACACACACACACACACACACACACGTACTACACATGTGGCAAAGCCTTCCTCATGGAAGGTTTGTTTACATGTGGGTGAAACAGCAGGTCTGTATCATGATGTTTTTTTCTGATGGTAGAGCAGTGTGCTCTTTGCTAAGAGTAAGAAAAGAATCTTGTGTTTCTATGTTACAGCACATGACCTCCGAGTGCTTCATTTCAGTACCCTTTTGTGGGAAAATCTGCCTCTTCCAGTGCAAAGGAAAATGGTTACGAGTAGAGGTAAAATCAGTCGCTTAAATTTTTTTTTAACTTAGTCATGATATTTCATACAAACAGGTTTTTTTTAAGTGGAATAAGCACCCATGTATTCATCACCAGTTTGAGAAAAAAACCATGACGGTGTGGTTAGTTCTCTATGTTTGCTCCCTGTTCTCCTCACACCTCTCCGGGTGCTGCTAACTGAACTGAGTGGGTCTCATTCCTCTTCATTTCTTTGTATTTCTACCTACACACACTTCTATATTTATCTTAATATAGAGATCATATAAATATAGAAATAAATATATATTTAACATTTTATAAAAATGTGATGAGCAAAGTATAACTAAATAAATGTTTTAAAATTTTATGTAAATGGTAAAATGTTGACTCTTCCAAAACATACCTTTTTATTCATTATGTTTATAAAATTCATCCATGTTGATAGGTGCAACTCACTTGTTTTCAGTGCTGTATGATATAACAGTATAAACTATGCCAGCTTTATCACTCTGTTCTCCTGTGATGGATATTTACATTGTTTCTTATTTTTGTAACTTTTTTTTTTAGAACAGCAGTACCATAGCCTTTCTGTGCGGGATACTGGGAAGCAAGTATCCGTAATTAGCATAAGATTATCGTGGAGCTGTTTCATAAGAGTTGTCTTTGACTCCTCAGTCTTGCTCAGCTCCTAGTGCAGCTGGTCACCACACCCTGCTGACTTAACATCTTGCTCAGTTGTTATTTAGGGCACTGTAATACCATGCTAGCTGGTTCCTCTGCCTTTACTC
Source organism: Scalopus aquaticus (assembly GCA_004024925.1). Classification (NCBI taxonomy): domain Eukaryota; kingdom Metazoa; phylum Chordata; class Mammalia; order Eulipotyphla; family Talpidae; genus Scalopus; species Scalopus aquaticus. The sequence continues at coordinate 51,618 of PVIJ01002881.1, read as the reverse complement.
TGTCCCTTTCCAATTACGGACCGTACAACTGGCGTGAGCAACCCAAAACACAGATATTACTGCATCCGACTTTAAGTGAGGCTTACTTTTTCCCAAGTATTAGGTGCTTTAAAAATAAAAGGCATGACTTATCTCATTTAATTCACAAATTCTTTTCTCTCACTTCTTACTGATGAGGAAGCTCTTTCATCTGGAAAGTAGGTGAGCTGAAGTTTCAAATCAAATCTAATTCCAAACCCCTTATCCACTGTCATAAAATTGACCATCTTCTTAGGACTTTACATTGCCTTCTTAACTATAGGTAAAATCCAAGTTTCTTGACATATGATATCTGACTCTCTAAAACACTGCCTTTTCCTTTCTCCCAGACCCACCTTTGGCCTTGCCCTGCCTCTCCCTTTATATTCCAACAGAACCAAAATGCTTGTAGATCCCACATTTAAGAAATACACATGCACTTTTGTCTGTCCTCTCCCCACCATTTAAAATATCCAAATATCCAAACTAGATTGCTGCCAACCTGGTTTATTCCCATCCATCATTTTAAGGTCTTACTCTGAATGGACATAAATTTGTGAAATTTATAAGAAATGGAATATAAATATCCCAATAAGTTTTATTTCTTGAAGTTATAAAAATTTACATAAAGTTAAATTATCCAACCAAAGTGATTTAAGATAAATTATATCTTTGAGAGACTTATGTAAAAATGATGTTGTATATCAAAATGACATGAAATGTTTTTATGAGACATTAAGTGAAAGCAGTTATGATGCTGTATATGCAAATGTTACCGTTTTTATAGATTAATTTTTATAAATGCTTGGATAAAAGACTTAGAATAATAATCATCTGTGGCAGATTACAAGTGATTTTATATCCTTTTAAGTATCTGAATTTTTTTAATGGTGTGGAGGTATTTTACTAAAATTAGAAGAAAAGAGTAAATTCTAAAGAAAAGTACAAATTCTCAGCATTTCTCCTCCTGAAAGCTTGCCCTACATCTTCTTCCTGGTTAGATCAAATACCCATCTTTGTGCTCTCAGTAGTACCCTGTGCATAACTTTATTATTGTCTTTACTACATTATATTATGATTATGTACTTGTGTAATCTTCTTGAGCCAAAGAGCTCTTTGAGATGGGAGGTATATCTCTGTGACCCAATTATGCTACATATAGTATGCATCCAGTATATATTATCCATACCTGTAATTATCTTCAGTATATTTGTTTGAATGAATAAATATACTTTAAACTATTGCACTCTTTGTGTTTACCATATTTAAGAGATTTGAAAATTTATCCTATTCATAAAGTATCCATGGGACAGTAGAAAAAGACTTGACTTTGGATGTATCTGCCTAGAGTGGTCCAGTTCACCTTGATAATCAATGTGTTGCAGACACCACCTTTTCTAAGGTTGCAGTTAGTGCAGTGTGGGCATGAAGTCCCCGCCTAGATAACCATCCAGAGGGGCCCATATTTGGCTAATGTTTAATGATGGCAGCCAGCACAGTGATTTATTAAGGTAGTTAGGGCAAATAAATGGACATCTAGAATCTTATACTATGATGTTGCCTTTACAGAAGGAAATCATTTTATCATGGATAGGTAATTACTGATTTAATTCATTGTGCAGTTTTTCCATTTTTGAGTTATTAATTTGAACCTATTTTTACCTCTCTATGACTCTGTTGAGTTTCAATTTTTTAGTTGGGTTAAATGATATAAATTATCATTGGGTTTTCTGATAAAACCACAAAATACCAAAATATCTTATGATTTAAAAATAAATAGTATTTACTTGCTACAAGAAAAATTCTGTCACTGAATTCTATTTTTATTTCCTTATGCTAACAGTTGGTTTTTTCCTCACAGTTTATTATTTTTTAAAAATACACTGCATTTTATAAATAGTAATATGTAATAATGTATCAAATTACCTTATAATCAGTAGTGTCCTATAGTTGAAAACATGGTAAATATTACTATATTTATGAATTTTGTTGGTTATTATTGGTTTAGTGATTATTGCTGATTAGACAGACAACGCGGGGTTGAAGTAAATTCTTCTCTAAAAGAATCCCTATTTGGTAAATACTACTTAAAATAAGAGAAAATGTAATTAACACTGATAATGTTTGTTACTTTTTTATATGCTATTGAGAGTTAGACAAAATGTAATTGCACTGAAGTGTTTTGGGCCTTTGGATATGACAATAAATTTGCCGACATCTATCTCATTGCAGATCACGAACATTCACAGCAGCCGGACTCTTGATGTTCAGTTCCTGGACACTGGTGCTGTATCATCTGTAAAAGTGTCTGAGCTTAGGGAAATTCCCCCTCGATTTCTACAAGAAATGATTGTGATACCACCTCAGGTACTATATGTTAAAAGCCTGGAGATTTGCCATGTATTTGTAATCATGTTGTGAGATGCCCTATCAATTTTGATTTTGATAATGATTGAGGGGCCTCCCTGGTGGTCTAGGGGTTAAGTCTCAGTGCTGTCACCACACCAGAGAGCTAATCCACATTCAGCTCAGCAGACCTCTCCTGTCTCACCTGCTACTTCCTTCAGCAGTGAATTTCAGTAAATCTGCCTGTTCTGCTCCCCGCTCTGTTTCTGGAGAATCATCTCACCCCAGCTCTTTGGCCTACACCCCAGCTCTTCTACGCAAGAATTAAAAAATAAAAAGAGGGCCTCCCTGGTGATGCAATGGGTTAAGCGCAGCACTGTGAGGCTATTCAGAGCCACTGCAGCACAAATTCGATACCCAACCAAGGAGATTGCCACATGGCATGGCAGACCTCGCGTGCCTCGCCCTCTGCTCCCCTCAGCAGTGTGTTTCAGTAGAGCTACCTGTTCTGCTCCTGACTCTGTCTCTGGTGAATCTTCTCACCACTCCACACCTCTGACTGGCCTACACCCCAGATTGTATGCATAAATAAATAAATCTTAAAAAAAAAAGAAAAGAAAATTACCACAGTAAGGAAATTGGAAATGGTCCAAATGTGGTGTTCATTAGTTTTCAGAGGTAAAATTTGGCCACTTTAAACAAGAAGACCAACATACAAATGTATCAAATATTGCTTAGTAAATATCTATTTTACAGGCATGGAGTCACTAAACTTGTATTGTCTAATTAGAGGGTCTACTTTAATCATTAGATGTCATTTTCAAAACATTTTGTGTAAATACTTTCTTTCAGGATTCTTAATTATATAGGCATTTTCTTCAGAAATCTGTTTGTACTTAGTCATTTTTTTGTTTTCTCCATAGTTGTTAATAAAAACATTAACTTCAGCCTATGCTGCTTCTATTGGTAAAAATTCAAATGATAAGAATTTTTAGTAATTTTGAATTAATTGAAATTTTTAAGAGTCGTTTCCATCTCTAGGAGAAGTAGAGGATTTTGTACAGAAATCAATTGCTTTTTAAAAATTGACTTATTTTTTTTATTGAGGTAACATTGGTTTCCAAACCTGTGTGTGACTCAGAGCCATAGAAGCACACACCTCCTCAAATATGTGTTATCAGACCATACCTAGCACCAAGGCACTATCAATTAATTGCTTTTTCAAATTTAAATGCAATTTTAAAGTGCATTTCAAAAAATCTTCAAGATTCTATAATTTCAAAAGGTTTTCAGACTTATATTTGCCAGAAAATATTTTATGTCATCAAAACTCAGTGAATAAAAAGGAGTTGACTTAATTATTATGGCTTTTATAATTTATCTTTTATCATTTATCTCCTTTTCTAAAATCTGCCTTTCCTAAAATGACTGTTACAGGGAAGCTGTTGAACTCATTTTCTTATTTTTTTAAATACTTATTTATTTATGGATACAAGAGCTGGTGTGTAGGCCAGAGGTGTCAGGGGTGAGAGGATTCACCAGAGAGAGAGTGGGGAGCTGAACAGGCGGATGTACTGAAATACACTGCTGAGGGGAGCAGCAGGTGAGACAGGAGAGGTCTGCTGTGCTGTGTGGGTTAGCTCCCTGGCCAGGGATAGAACTCATGCCACAGTGGCTGATAACTTGATTGTGCTGACACTCCAACCCCCACGCCAGGGAGGCCTGTTGAACTTTTCAAGCCAGCTTTCAAAATCATTTTTACCCTTACTGTTCTCAGCCATACTATTGAAAATTGTTACACCTTTAAGTGTTGCTTGCACTTAATAACACCTGTTGGCTCTACTCTCCCTGCTATAGCTTCTCTGCGAAGCTTGTGTAGTGATGTTGAGAGATAAAAAGCAATGGAGGCTATGAGGCTTTTAGGAATATATGAACTTAGTTTTTCTTTCACTCCATAATTCCCATTACAACCTCCTTTAAAAGAGGAGCATAGATGTTGGGCACTCAAAGTACTCAGGGAAAGCTCAATGTAGCACATGAGCCTCCCAGAATTTTTTGCAGTAGGTGTCAGGTTTCATCCAAATGACACTTCAGTTTTTTCAGTTGAGCTTAGAAGAAAGACCTAGGTTTTCTCAACTGTGTGATCTTACACAAGTTAGTCTCTCTTAATCCATTTCAACATTTGTAAAATAGGGCCACATATCATGCAGAAATGTTGTCAGGTGAGAAGTACATGAGGACCTGGTATGAGTCCTGCCTCCTACAAGATAAAAGACTCTAGTGGTACTGTAAATAGAGCCAGGAACCCAGCAGATGCCCCTGCCCAAGAACTGTGCTTATCATTATTAGCGACTGCTCTCACTTTCTATCTTGGCAACATCTGACTTGTAGGCAACTAATACGGACATTACTCCTAAGCACCTCTTTTAAGATGGTGTGTTCACGTCTCCATTGTGTTCTCTTTTCAGGCTATAAAGTGCTATTTAGCAGACCTTCCGCAGTCTATTGGCATGTGGACACCAGATGCTGTGCTTTGGTTGAGAGATTCTGTGCTGAATTGTTCAGACTGTAGCATTAAGGTTAGTTATCTTTATAGTCTGGATTCATTAGAAAGCCTGCCTGGGGTCATTTGGGTTTTGTGAAAGAATTTTATCCTGCTGTAAACTGATACTTTCACATCCGACACATTTGTACAGTCAAGGTGTTGGTCACCTGTGTAGTGAAAAGATGATTTCATAGCTTAATTTTTATTTAACAGTTTATCCCATATCTCCACTATCATTTGTAAACCCTTTTATAATTTCTCCATTTTTAATAAAGTAGCAAAGATAGTTATCTGCTCCTGTTTTGATCCATAAGGAACTATATTTCCAATAGAGGGGCCATGTGTCTCTTGGTTTAAAGATCATTTCAATAAGTCCTCTATTTTTTCCCCTAAAATAGAATAGATTATAAACAAATCATTTGCTATGCCTTTTTTCCTAAAGCTTATTTAAACAGCTTTATTTATTTCACTAGCACATTACTTTTTCTTCACTTTTGCGTGTTTGTATCAACAGCATTGCTCATATTTCCAAGAATAGAAATGTAAGATGGTATTTCTCCATTTTAACTGATGTAAGTAGTAGTATTTTACATAAGCATTCAACGATATGTCCTTAGGAAGTATCTTCATCAAGGTCTCTAAAATATTCTAGCTTACACTGATTTTCTTATTTTCGTACTTCTCTAGTGTTTATAATTTGTAATTGCACACTTAATTATGTACCATTTTATCCTCTTCATTTGCCACACGATAATATTGTTTTCTCAACTACTTTTTAATTAATGTGTTAAAGCCAGGGTATTGGTTACTCAATAAAAATATTTTTAATGGTTGATCTTTGAAATGTTACTTCTGTATCAAACATATCAAAGTGAATTAAGCAATCAGTATTCATTAGCACCCCAGAGGATTGCTCTCACAGGAGAAAAATACATTGACGTGAATTACTGTAGAAGGGCTGCCTTGCTGGTATGTACCTTCCTCCCTTTCATTTCTAGTCCAATTTGACAAAAGATGGATGTGGTTAGAAATGTTTCATTTTTGTCATTCCTAAAATAATCTATAGAAACTGATGAGAAGAATTCAGTCACCTAACCCTTGGAGACACAGCTATCAGTGTATGGCCTTCCACACAAAAGCTTGCTCCTGGCAGGAAGAGCAGAGGTAGCTAGGTAGTCAGAGGTATCCTGGGCAAAAGGTGTAGTACTGTCATTTTGGTCTGTTCTATAGCGATCCTTCCTCTTTTTCTCTCCAGATTTCTTTCTTCTCATGTAACCATGTGTGTTGAGGGTGGGGGTGGGTAGGAGTCAGGGAATGAGGGAGGGCGAGAGACAGATGTTAGGACTGAACAAGGAATTTAGACCAGAAGTCCTCAAGAGTATGGTGAATGTCAAAGCTTTTTCTTTCCCTTCTCAGTCTGAGGGTGCGCCAGCTAAGCAGAATGTGTATACATTTTGCGGTTACTGTGGTTATCTTTTTGCTGTTGAAAATGAATGATGAGCACTTGGGAACTGATCATACTTATCTTTAGACTTTGAGTATTTTTAAATGTCATTAATTTATTTTAGAATGTCAGGATTAAACAATGTTTAATCATGGTATATAGAGCTGCTGCTTCTCAGTGATACTAACCTCTAGCAAGTCATAATGCATTCAGACCAGAGTCTAGTAAATTTTTACTTCCATAAGCTTGCTGCTGATTTCTAGACTACTTTGACTTAAGCCCCTATTCATCATTACCACTGTGATAGATAATTCATTTTACCTTAAAATGAATTTTAGTAAGTTGGGTTTTATTTTAAATGAAGGTAACATCAGTTTCAGGTTTTTAGTTTCTCACTTCATCCCGTGTGTGTGTGTGTGTGTGTGTGTGTGTGTGTGTGTGTGTGTGTGTGATACATTTGGTGTTTTGGTATCTTTTTATAAAATATTATTTTTAATATTTAAAGTTAATGTTGCAACAGCCTCTCAGAATTCACTGTGAAGTTGTATTTCTTTAATTGCTTTTTGTGTTTTCCAAAGGTTACAAGAGTGGATGAAACCAGAGGAATCACATATATTTATTTATTTACTCCTAAGAACTTTCCCGATCCTCATCGAAGTATTAATCGTCAGATTACAAATGCAGACTTGTGGAAGCACCAGAAAGATGTGTTTTTGAGTGTCAGGCCTAATGAAGCTAGCTCTCCCAACAGCAAAAGTGGTAACACCCCCATTTTGGGCAACGCTGGAGAGAATACTAAAAAGAGCCTCACAGATGTCATCAAAAAGTCTGTGGTGGACCACACCAGCTCTTTTTCCATGGAGGAACTGCCACCTCCTGTTCACTTGTCAAAGCCAGGGGAACACATGGATGTGTATGTGCCCGTGGCCTGTCACCCAGGCTACTTTGTCATCCAGCCATGGCAAGAGATACATAAGTTGGAAGTTTTGATGGAAGAAATGATTCTGTATTATAGCGTGTCTGAAGAGCGCCACATAGCAGTGGAAAAGGACCAAGTATATGCTGCAAAAGTGGAAAATAAGTAGGTTTTTGGACAAAGAATTTTTTTCTGCTCCTAAAAAAATATGTAGGTGAGACCAAGAGTCCTAATCCCTGCAGGGGACTTTGAACTGCATGTGCAGAGATTTTTAATGTGAACAAGACTAATGAATTATGTGGTTTTCTAATATTTAAAATAATGTCATTTATCTAAAAATTTAGTCAGCCTTGTTCATGTTAAAACCTTTATTATATCTAAAGTGAAGTTTTAAATGTTTTTCTACTTTTATATTTTATATATTTCAGACACCACCCCCCATGGTCAAACAGTTCTGCCCAAGGACTCTTGGGTTTACCCAGTTAATTTGCCCCCAGATAATCAAGGAATGTCTTATATATGAGAATATACTATTGGATTTTTAAATTTTATGAGCTGTACTAATGTAAAGAATTTAGAGCTGCTGTCTTGCTTACAGCACAGGACTATTTATTAAACTTTGTTCCCAACAGTGGTAAGTCAAGACTTAAGAATTGTAGGCACATTTTTTATTTGGTGGCTTGCAAATAAACTGAGTATAATAATCTGGAAAATCTATTGGAAACACATTTTCTACTTCCAGACATCCTGAACCAGAATCTCTGGGGTTAGAACCCGAGAAACTCTTTTTAATAAACTCCAGGTAAAGAGAACACTATAGGTGGATACTCATTTTTTTTTCTACACAAATTAACAATCTGCACGAAACTGTATTTCCCTATGAAAATTTCAATTTAATTGGAAGTTTTTATTTACACTTCTTCATTTCAATGATGATTAGCCAAACAACAATTAAATGCCAAGTACTGTTCTAGGCCCTTTATATGTATTATTGCTGCAAGTGACTCAAGATTAAATATTACACATGGGATAACTGGGGCTAAGAGGGATTAAATAAATTGCTCAGGATGATACAAATGAAAAACCACCCACTTGGGACTCCAGGTCAGCTCCCTACAGCCCCCAAAACTCATGTACTTATGTTACCATTTTGAGTTCTTGTTGTCTCTGAAACTCCTAGACTATTGTTTGCTGTACTGTGGGCTTAGTTGAAGGTTTCTTCAGTTCCTCCCAAGGAGCCCTTGATCACAGTGTTTAAAGTTGACCGCTTCATAGTTTCCTTACCATAGAGGGCTCTCTAGCAGCGGTGTGGGTTTCCCATACTTTTTGTCTACTAGGTATGTTGGCTGGAGAACTGGTCCAGTCTGACCAACTTCAGCCAGCTGTGTGTTGCAGTGAAGAGCCTGCTCTTCCAGTGGGCTTGGGGCTCATGTGGCTAATAAAGCTGTTTCAGAGGATGGCTGCGTCTGCTCCCCACCCCAAGGCATTCAGGAACAGTGATTGCCTCCACAGACAGTTTCCTTTAAGATATCGAGAACAATTTCTTTTTACAAGTATAATAATACTCTTTAATGATGTAATCAAAACTAGAGGATTTTAAAATGCCCCTTCCTATCTTAACTTGAAGGCTAGGCTTTTCTGACTTCAATGATGATGCTATAGATCCAGAGGGAAGAAGTATATGTGTTTTTTTCCTAGCACCTTGAACTCCGGATTGGAAAACATGCTCTTCTTCCCCCATAGTCTCCTGCCCATTCTAGATTCTTCGTTTTAGGTGGTAGGTTAGATTTTATGTTGTGTTTTTTAATGCCCTTACTTGGCATAATTAAAATAGTCAACCTTGTGTTCAAAATTTTTTGTCGTCTCTTCCCAGCTTACCTTCCCGATTTGTCTTTCTCTTCCATTCCTCCACACATAAGCCTTTAGCCATACTGTAGTGTTTGTTCCATGCCAAACCACTATGCCCTGTAGAGTCTCAGACATTTCTTTAGCCTGGCCTGGTCCTGGTCTCCCTCTTCCTATCGTTCACACACGTGCCTTGTTCCAAACTTGTGGGTATCCTGTCTCCCCATCAGATTGAAGGGATCCCCCAGCATTGTCCTGATCACCTTCCAGGGCATTTGTTTCATTTTGCTCAATGATGGTGGGTAGTCTCTGTGTTGATCTTGACTAGCTCTGTGAGGCCTATAGAAATGTGTTGAGTGAACCAATTCCATCATATGAGCCAGTGGCAAGACAAAATAGTAACCTTTAGAAAAAAGAAAAGCAGTCTCTTTGAGATCCTATGACAGCATAGTTTCATATTTGGTAAACATTTATATTAATTTTTCTTATTGTAATAAAATGCCATACTTAAAGCGATTATTGATTGTGCACTTTCTCTTCCTCTTAATGCCCATCTAGGTGGCACAGAGTGCTCTTGAAAGGAATCCTGACCAACGGGCTGGTATCCGTGTATGAGCTGGACTATGGCAAGCACGAATTAGTGAGCATCAGAAAAGTACAGCCCCTGGTGGACATGTTTCGAACGCTGCCATTCCAGGCAGTCACAGCTCAGCTTGCAGGTAATCTCTATGGATTTTGAATTCATGTCACAACATATTTTATTTTGCCCTGAGTACTCCGCTACAGCCTATTGAATTAGCTTTTTTTTCTTTTTTCACACAAACAACTTCCTAAACATAATGGAAGTAATTTGTAGTGCTCTCTCACAGTCATGCCATCTCACTAATATCTACTGTGTCTATTTTTCCATATTCCTTTCTGTCTCTGGTTTCATATATGAATATATTTCAAAAACTGTAATTTTAGCACAGCTGCAATATTGCATCCTGCTTTCTTTTTTTTTTTTTAAAGAATTTTATTTATTTATGTATACAAGCTGGGGTACAGGCCAGAGGCGAGGGGCGGCGAGAGGGTTCACCAGAGACAGAGTGGGGAGCAGAACAGGTAGATCAGAAATACACTGCTGAGGGGAGTAGCGGGCGAGGCAGGAGAGGTCTGCCGCACCATGTGGGATTCTCCCCGGCTGGGCGTCAAACCGGCATCGCTCGCGGCCAACAGCTCCACAGCGCAGCGCTCAACCTCTGCGCCACCGGGTAGGCCCGCATCCTGCTTTCTTCATTTAGCATTTTTTCCTTAATATTTTTTTGATTGACTGTTGTATGGTCCTGATAATTATTTTTAATAGCCATAAGATATTTTGTTTAATCAACATGTCCTTACTTTCAAACATTTGTGTGTAATAGTAAGGAAAAAACCTGCAGCTATGTATACTAGTCAAAATAAAAAGGTGGAAACCATCAGAAGAACAACATTGCACAATTAATATTTCCTAATTGGCTGCATAAATTATAGAAAAATATACATAGTTGAATATTCGTAATTATGAAATATTCCTGGGTCACAGAATATGTCCATTTTCATGGCCAAGGGAGTGTCCAGTTTGATCGCAGCTAGCAGCACACAGGCGTGCAGTCTCACACCTTCACACTAGCCTGTTGACTGTATTTAATCCGGAAGGTCTAACTTAATAGGTGTACAATGTGCACTGGATGATAATACTGTTGAATGAGGTTTCTGTCTTGGCACTGTGGTTTCCGTCTTGCAGTAATGAATTTTGGTAGCTCCCTTGTGTGCACGCCAAGATACTTAGGTAGCTTGAGCAATTTAACGAAGCGCCACCCAGTGGCCTGTCAGCATTAATACAGGGTGTGGCGGCCAGGAGGGCTTGAGGCTGTGTTCACTTTCTGTCATCTGGGACTGTGTCCCACTATGCTGGGGAGTTGTCACCATATGGAGCCACCTTGATTCCTCATCCAATTCACCCCATACAGTTAGCAAACAATGGCAGAAGTTCTTTGATCCCAGACATGAAAGAAACTTGGATAGAATCTTAAATATTGACCGGCTTTTATAGAAGATATGTACGCGGCCTTATTTTAACTATTTGGCAGCTGCTTTGTGACTTCTACTAGAATCCAAAGGAAACTCCTATAGTCCTTAGTTATGGACCAAAGATGACATTTTGCAAATAGCATGACTACTGATGACCTACTTGGAACTCAAACCTCTAAATGGTTTTTTCAGATTTAGTGGTTAACACTTTTCACTTTTCAATATTCAGGTTTTGCTGACAACACCTTTTGTTAAATATGACAGTCAAACTGTCCAGAGAAGGTGTCCTTGAGGTAGCAGTGTGTGACTTTGTCATGCCCGTCATTCACACTGCTGCTGATCACAGTTAAAACTGAACTGATGTTCACTTACCCGAGGGGCAGATGAATGATGATGGGGAGGTTCAACTTGGAGGCCGGGATTGTGGAGAAGGCGGACCCATAAACCAGAGACTTACAGTGCAAGGCTCACTGTGTGCAAGGGACTTCACCAGGCACTTGATTTCATTGAATTCTCCCCACAGTGGGAGGTTTAGTTACCGTTGCTGTCACTGTTACACAGGTCAGGAACCAGTGACTTAGAGAAGCGAGGTGCCTGTAGTGCATGCCCTTCACTGCTCTTCTTCCCCCTCAGAATGGCAAGCGTGCTGTGCAGTCAGGAGGCCTGGATTCGAGTCAGTAAAGCTTCTCAGCCCACCTCCTTCGTTATCTGTAAGATGAGCACTAAATCTGTGTCCTGCTTACATCACTGAACAATCTAGTGGATCAGATGAGAGAGGGAATAGGAAGTCACATTATAAATTAAGACACACGTGAATTTCCTTTGTGTACTTAGGAACTTAGTGCCTTCTGTTGAATCTTATCTGTACTTTGTTTTTTATTTGTTTTTTAAAGATTTATTTATTTATGCATACAAGCTGGGGTGTAGGCCAGAGGTGTGGGGTGTGAGAGGATTCACCAGAGACAGAGTGGGGAGCAGAACAGGCAGATCGACTGAAGTACACTGCCGAGGGGAGCAGTGGGCAAGGCAGGAGAGGGAGAGGTCTGCTGCGCCATGTGGGAATCTCCCTGGCCCAGCGGTGGAACTCCTGCTGCAGTGGCTCTGGATAGCTTCATAGTGCTGCGCTTATTAACACGTTGCGCCACCAGGGAGGCCCTGTACTTCACTTTTCAACTCACATCTTCTGAGCTTTCTTTCTTCCCACTAGCTTACTCTTAAATCAAAAACCACAAAATCATCAGATTTCTCATCCTGAATTGATGGTCTCTTTTTTTATTTATTAACCAATACTGAACTACTAAAGAGTGTCTGCAGCAGAGAGTATGTTTCTCTTGTTCCTTCAGAGACACCCAGCAGAGACAGAAGTGACATCAGCTGGAATGTTCATGGGGGTCACTTTTGTAATGAGTGTGGCTTTTGGTAGATTTGTTCACATTCAGCCAACCCTGTGAAAAAGTTTAGATATCTAAGAATATCCAGAAACTGTACGGAACCCACAAGGTGTCCTGAGTGTTTAAATCCTGGGGATGAATCCTGGGGTGATCCCTGACCCACAAATGCCACTAGATACTTGTCTTCCAAGGTTCCCAAGAGCTGTTCTGTCTGCCCTTGATGTGGGCATCCTTTCTGTTGTGTACTCTCTCCTGGTCACACAGGGGAGGGAGCCTCACTGAGGCTCTGTCTCTTATCTGACTGATAAAGCTCTATAAAGAACTACCTCTTCTTAAATAATGTGACACAAAAATTGTCAGGGATGCTGGAAATAAAATGAGACTTGTAGGCTTCTCTTGTGGAAAATTATTAATAAAGATTTAGCATACTCACTGTGGATAGATATCAGGTCTTTTAAATGTGAAACTACCAAACCTTCATCACTACGGGGCATAATTTATAGTTTATCTAATCTAGTATATGTAGACTTAATTTATGCTAGTTTAATACTGTTTCTTAAAAAATACTTCTCAGTTTTTTTTTCCCCAAAACTAAATTTGAAATCTCTAACTTGAGTTCTTAACTTCAAAAGCCATGGGGATGTAGAAATGCATAGGACTTCAAATTCATCCAGTCCAGTCAATTTCTTTTATGGTAAGTAAACAGAGGCCTCAGAGATAAGCTGATTTGTCCAAGATCACATCACTTGACAGAGGAGCTGACTTTCAGTCGGTGCTTTTGCCATGATGTTGTATATAATTTTGAAAAATTAGTGTACTATAAATTTACTGGTCCTTTTTTAAATTTTTACTATATCTGGTTCATTAGGGGGAAATCTGTAAATAAGAGAAATAGCATTGGTATTTTATCCCCCTGGTTATCTCCATGGTCAGTTTAAATCTATATTATACTTTATGTATGAGAAATGGGCTGTGGTTGTTATTACCTTTTATTTTATAACATAGCATTAAATCTCAGTGGAAATTTGAGTCTGTAGGTAAAGATTTACAGAAATAACCCCATTCCAAGAAGAAAAACTATAAGCTGGACTGTTTTGAGATTGTTCAGCAACAGCTTTTCAGTGAGGCAAGTCTAATCTGGTATGCTTACGATACTTTGGAACTGACTGAATAGTTTTCCATTATAATTGTTTGACCTCTCACTGCTCCCTTTTTCTCCTAGGAGTGAAATGCAACCAGTGGTCTGAGGAGACTTCAATGGTGTTTCGAAATCATGTGGAGAAGAAACCTCTGGTGGCACTGGTGCAGACAGTTATTGAAAGTGCTAACCCATGGGACCGGAAAGCAGTGGTCTACTTAGTGGACACATCGCTGCCAGACACGGATATCTGGATTCATGATTTTATGTCAGAGTATCTGGTAGAGCTTTCAAAAGTTAATTAATCACTGCTTCTGAGACTTTGACTACTAATCAGATTTTTTAGCAATAACAAAATGTAGTAGGTTTTAAAGAAAAATCTTACCTCTGCTACATAGCTCTGACTCCTGGGGGATTGAAAAGAATATGCTTATGTTTGATGAAAGATATTTAACAAGTTTTGTTTTAACAGAGTTGATTTTTCAAAGAAAATTACACTTGAATTATTACTATAATATTAGAATAAAATGTTTATCAGTATAAAAACTGAGTCGCTTGTAATTTCCAAGCTTTAAGAGCTTTAGAGGAAGTTTCCCTTTCTATTCATGCTGTCTTCCCTGTGGTGCTGGGTTCTTCAGTTAGTTTGAGAATTTCATGACTTAATGCTACCTGATAGTGATACATCCCAAAGCAAGTGGTCACCAAACTGTGTGGTCACCACCCCAGTTTTTAGCACATCAGCATTGCTAGTGCTGCTAACTGGAGGAGCAGCCCAGGCAAAGCAACATGCCCCTCAGCCCAAACCTGGAGAGTCCAGACCAAAGGCCCAGGCCTTCCACAGTTTCTCTACCAAACCGCATTCTCTGCCACTCCCTGTTCCAGCCACACTGGACTTTCATCTGGCCCCTGTACCCCATCTAAAGCAAGCCCTGCTCCTCCCTCCAAGTCGTGCTTATTCTGTTCCCTCATTCTGGAGTCCATTCTCCCTGCCACCATTGTTGCTTGTCAGTATCCTGACCTCCCAAGCTGACCCTGAGGCCTTCCGTAATGCCCCTTCCACTTTGTTGTATTTTGAGTACTCCTCTCTCTCAGCACCCAGGTCTTACTGAGCTCTACAGCATGTAACTAGTCTGTGCACCAACCACCCCCATTAGCTTGTGAGCCCCTTGAGAGAGGAAAGAATCTCAGTCATGTCTCTATCCAGTGATACACTAGTAAATGTTAGACAGCTGATTGGGGTAGGGAGAGAGGAGGGGCAGAGAGTGAGCCTTGATTTGTAGTGTGTGAAGAATCTCATGTTGCAAATACTCCCACCACTGCTGAGTTCCAAGTAACAAACGACATGACTGAGCGTGGAGTTGGGAAGAGATCCATGCAGGTGGCGCTTGTGAGCCTGCACAGCAAACAGCAGCACACTGCCACCTGTGTCCGGCGAGAGATAGAAGCGCTTGCACAGATCAGCCACCCCTCGTGTGCTAGCCAATGGTGGGAGGATGTATAGACAGAGGGAAGGGTTGGAGGCCCTAACAGTGGTCAAAAGATGAGGTGGGGAGACCTGGACTAAAAGTGGAGCAATGGAAATAAAGAAGAAATATCAGTGGCTTTTCGTAGTTTTTAATTAGAATCATTACAACTGACAGTTTAGATATAGAATACAAGGAAATGGAGGCATCAAAGAGTGACTCCAGGCCCTTCCTGGTGGCGCAGGGCTTAAAGTCTCAGCTCTATCAAGCTATCCGCAGCCACTGCACCATGAGTTCGATCCCTATCCCAGGCCAGGGAGATTCCCACATGGCACAGCAGACCTCTCCTGCCTCGCCTGCTGCTCCCCTCAGCAGTGTATTTGAGGAGATCACCTGTTCTGCTCCCCGCTCTGTCTCTGGTGAATCCTCTCACCCACCCAGCTCCCCCACACACACCTCTGGCCTATACCCCAGTTCTTGTATGCATAAATAAAAATAAATCTTTTTTTAAAATATTAAAGAGTGACTCCAAGTCTTAAGGTCTGAGAGGCTACAATGACAACCCTTTTTATTCAGCTTGACTTAGAAGTTGAAACTTTTGATTTTGAGCATTCTGAGTTTAACTTACTAGACCTATGCAGGAAGATAGGTATAAGAAATAGTGGATTGTGGATTTTACGGTAGAAGAGCAGGCTGGAGATAGAAGTCATTTGCTTGGATTTTTTTTTTTTTTAACAAATCAAGAAACGTGATTTGAGAAAATCTAGGAGGGAGACTGGCAACAGAAAGTGTAAAGGTCAGATGTTTTAGGTTTTTCACATAAAACATTGAAATCTTTCTAGCTCTTCAAATTTTAGAGTCAATGGTGATGGTGCGTGGGTGAACTGGTTGTGGAAATTCTAGGGGGACTACACCTGGGAAAAGAAAGCAAACTTGTAGAAAAATGAACAATGATATAAAATATATATAAATAAATACAAAAAATAAAACTTTATAGTCAATATTTACAACTAAAGTGATTTAAAATTCAGGGATGCTCACGACAGTGATTTACATAATCATTCATAATGAGACAATATCCTGACAAATGTTTAAGTGAAATAGTGTTTTTTAGTAATTGTTCCTTTCACTAACAAAAGAATAACAAAAATCCCCAAATGGTCTATCCATAAGAAAGAGGTGATTTCTATTTTACTGACTGTAGAAATGTTCCCATTACTTTTTGAAATACAGCAATTGTGCTGTTGATGTGACTGAAATACTAACCTGGCGCTGGGACAGTCTGACAGACAGATAAATGAAACTTCACTCCACCCTCATGCCATGGCAGAAATCACTATCAGGTAGATTGAAACCTAAGCACAAAAGGCCAAAGTAGGAAGGTAACATAGGAAAGTACCTTTATAATCTAAGATAGGAAAGATTACTTAGAGGGGACAAAGGACTAACAATAAAGGATTGATATCCTAGACTGTGTTAAAATTGACACCTGTTCATCAAGCGACATTAAGAAGGTGAAAAGGCAAAGTACAGAGAGGAGAATATAGTTGTGGTGTGTATGTGTGTGTAATCTAAATATATAGATAGAATATATCACATGCACAGACGGACTAGAAGCAAAATGGGCTATAGATTTAAACACGAAAGAGGAAGTCCAACTGGCCAATAAACACAAAAGGCACTCAGTCCATTAGGATGCAGGGAAGTGCAAACTGAGAGCACCATGACATACCATTACTCGGGTGCCAGATGGCTCACTTTTGTTACTGGCAGGTATGGAAGATGTGCGCCCATGTGCAGGAGGACCCTGTGAAGATGCTCACAGCAACACTGTTGGTAACGACTGAAACCTGGAAACCACCTAAGTGTCCTTAACAGTGGATATTTTTAAAACTCTGCTTCACTCATATAATGGAAAACTCTACCGCAATAAGAATACACAAATTACAGCCCACACGGTTAATCTTACAACAGAGGTGAGCACAACATAGAGGAAAGAGGAAAGCGAGGTAGTGATTAAGTTAGAATCAAGGCTACAGTCCTCTTCTGGAGGGAGCTGTGATACCCAAGGGCACAGATTGACCTCTAGGCTGCAGGCAATGTTGTTTCTTAACTGAGATGGTTGCAACAGGTGTTAACTGTTATAGAAACTCTTGAAGATGCACATTTGTGTTGTATGCACTTCTCTTTGATTCCACAGCAAACGTTTAAAATTTTCTTAATTTGAAATCTTTGCTTTATTTAAAAATATATTTGGCAAGTACGCCAGTAAAATAATTCACTTACTCTGGGTTTTGTAATGTAGGAATACATTTTCATGAAAAACAGGATTTAAAAAAAAAATATGCACCAGGATTAAAATAAGTTAATACTCTGACGGTCTGCTATGAGAAGTTTTCCCGTAATAATCAAAAAAGACAACTCTGTCGATAAAAATTCCTCTTTATGAGTCTTTCTAAAATCAAAACATTTAAAATTTGTTTGGGTTTAACATGGAGGAAAATATTTTAGCCTTTTAAGAAAGTGGTACTTTGGCCATTCCATTCTCTGTATAGCGAAAATACATTCGACTTTGTTAGGACTACAATTACCTTCACAAAATGATCGTGACTGAAGCTTGGGCTCATACTAGACTTAGCTGGACTGGTAAGATCGGACTGATAGTTACTTCAACCAAAGGCGGTAAAGGTGCAGCAGCCACTTAGCTGGTTTTGCTTTATCCAAGTACCTTCCGTTTCTCACATTCTTGGTCCGGCAGGAATAAAAACCTGCCCACCTTTCGCCTGATAACCACCGTCACTTAAAGGGAAACAAGTCTTAGAGTGGGAGCAACCCGCACTCATTTGGCAGCTGAACCAGCTTTGGGGGTGGCGGGGCCCCAACCTGGCGCTCCCCCCAGCGGCTGTCGCTCCCGGGCCTAAGACCGCGCTCTGCGCCCCGGCGCCCCCGAGTGGAGAGAGAGGTAAGGAGGGAGAGGGCTGCGGGCGGGGCGGGGCGCGGTGACAGCGGAGAGCCGGGCCCGCCCCTGGCTCCCGCCCCCGAGCCCACGGCGTCCGCCTGCCCGCGGCCGCCCGGGAGCTCATCCAGCCCCGTGCTGCGCTCGCCCGCCCGCCCCCAGTCGCCTGCGCCCGTCAGCCGGCAGCCCGCGCTCGCCCTGCCGCCGCCTGCGCCCGCGCCAGCCCCCGCAACTCTACGGCCCGGTAAGCCCCCCATCCGGCCTGGGGTCCCCCTAGAGCTCGCGGGGCTCCCTGCCCCAGCTCCGGGGCTTCAGCCATATCTGGGCAAAATATTCAGCTGTCGCCGCCGCCGCCAAGAGGGACTGAGCGTGTCTCCCTCTATAAATAGCCGCCGCCTCGGGTTGCCTCGGGGGCTGGGGAGCCCAGGTCTCGGGGTCCGGGGCCCAGAGCTCCGGTCTGCGCCGCCCTGCGCGCGTGGCTCTGACTAGGGCGCTCTCTTCTCTGAACCTCCCGCACCGCGTTTGTAAACGCGAGCAGGACCTGGGGGCTCTGGCAGAGCTGTGCAGAGGCCGGGGGTCCTGGCGGAGCGGGCGCCCCACCACCCGCCTGACTCCGGCGAGGCGGGGCTCTGCTGGGTACAGGTGCCCGCCCGAGCGCGACACGGTAGCGTAGCGTCCCTTCCTGCTGCATCGAGGGTGGGAGAGGGGGCTTAAGTGCCCGGGTGGGTGTGGAATCGGGGTTCGGTCTGCGCCTGTTTGATGGCAAGAAAAGTTTCCCAAACTGTGGGAGAGGACAGCGTTTAAAGCACTACGATGCACACTTTTCGCGCCGAGGTGCAGCTGGAAAGAGCCCGGAGGCAGATGTCCCTTTCCTATCCCCAACTTGCAGCGTGTCTTTGGCCAGCCCCCTTCTTTCCCTGGGCCTCGGTTTACCCACGCTAGTGACGGAGTTCGCTTCTGGCGTGGGAGCTGGGAATCTACGCTCTGGGAGCCGCAGGGCGCGCTCTCCCCCCACCTGTTCGCACAGCCGCACACGGCGGGAGGGGGTGCGGAAACCTGAGACTTCCGCGGCCCCTCGGACTGGGGTCGCAACTGGAACCTACTGGGGTGGGACAACCGCGGAGGTGGCCCACCACAGGAGGTGCTTAAGGGCGTGCCTGCTGGGGAGCTGGTGCCTTCACCGTCGCAAACCACCATGTGCCTCTAACAGCGTTAGACGCAATGAAGGGGGCAGGGCCGGGGGTTCCAGTCCCGCCGCTCCTGGGAAAGTTTCCCCATCTGTGCGGTGCCAATGACGCCCTTGCCCCTTTGCCCCCCTTCCCTGCCCCATTCCTACTATTACAGAAGCTTTAGTTGGCTTTGACACTCCACCTCTCGGGCTCTTGGAGATGAACTGGGCCAAGCATTTCTGTGTCTGAACCACAGAACCAGATCCTGACTCAGGTTTTGGGGCCCCAGCTGGATCATTCTGAAGACTCCCATCTTTCTCCCAGTAGTGACAGCCATTTTGTTTTCCATGAAGGGCTACAGAGCCCCCTGCTCAAGGTCACAGGCTCTTGGACAAGTGGCAGTTCTCCACCAGCCTTTCGCATCTCTCTTCTGACCCTTCCTGCTGTTTGTCAGGTTTTGGGGTCTGTGAGGACCCCTGTCAAGGTTCCAGCCTTCCAGCAGGTTCTGCTGCCCTCATCCTGAAGCTTTATTTTTGTTCCCATTTCGCTTTCTGTTACATATTTTCTCTGCAGCCATTTCAGAACTCCACAGAAGAAATAAGGGCAAATGGAGAAGAACAGTAAGGTTTCCATCCGTTGGAGTCATGCAACCAACAGGCAGAGTGAAAGCGGGAAAGCTGCCACTGATGAGTGTTAATTTTCTTAAATGAGCCATCTCACAAACTCCCATTTTAGATGGTCCTGGCCCTTGAATCCCTCCCAGCCTAACTCCAGTTAGGCGGTCTCTAAAAATAGCCTCCAACCCACCTTATCAGGGTCTCACACCTTCTCCCTCCTCCAGTGGAGGCTGCTTTATGCTGCTCAGAAAAACTCAAAAGCAGGGGCTGGGTAGTAGCAGCTGTGAGGAACAGAACACAGACTGGCCCGGGTGAGGACCCATGGCCCAGCCCAGCTCTGCCACCCACTTAGAGTGCCCTGAGCAGCAGGGGCTGGCAAGGTGGGCTCCGGAGGCCCTGAAATCAAGAGGTTCTGGGCTTCCCTGGAAGTTTCCTTTTCCTAGCATGAGAAAAGTGAAATGCCAGGACTCACCCTTTGTAGAGTCGAAAAGAGTGGGAGAATGTGGCTTCCCAAGAGCCACAGGAGGTGGCTGGCACCAGTTACTGTGGAGAGACAGAGGGGAGGAACACACTGGGAAGGGGTCACCAGGATGGGCGGGAGGTCACGGTGACTTTGACCTGGGCACTGCAGAGAATTCAAAAATGGAAACTGCCACTGGCTTACAGGGCCAGGGACGCAGCCTGTCTGTCTCAGCCTCAGTTTCCTCCTCTGTACAATGGGGATAATAGTAGTATCCATTTCATAGGAGTTGCTGTGGGGGATTAAGTGAGGTGATGCCAGCGCCTGGTGCCTTGCAGTGATATTATTAGTGCCGTGGGGGAAGAGGCAGGAACTAATGGGAGCTGAGGAGTGTCGGAGAGCTTACAACTCTAACACTTGGATGGGAAAGCAAGAGAGAAGGGAGGGAGCAGGCACTGGAGGCAGGCACAACAAGTGCCTCTGGGGTGAGAATATGAGAAGGGGCAGAGAGCCGACTGCCACCAGCTCTAGTCACCTTCCGCTAGGATGAAGCTGATCAAGGGAAGGGAAAAAGAAGCTGGTCCTGTCTCAGGCCCCTGGCCCCCTTGGCAGACGTCAGCATCCGCAAAGGAGGTGGCGATGGGCCATGAAGAGCAGTCTGACTGCCCAGGCGTGGGGCCTCGTGACCTTGGCTTGCTTATTTCTGAAATGACGTCATCTATTGATGACTCCTGCTGAGCGCAATGATAATGGCCTTTTCCAGTCAATGTTTTCATTTTTTGGTCTTACTAATGGATTGGCCAAGCTGCCAACTTTGCTGAAGAGGCCAATTGACTTCCCACTTAAAACCAGACCACCAAATAGATCAATTATTTGGAGCCATTATCATTTTAAAGAAACAGCCCGTGTCTATGGGAGAACGTGAGTCAACTGGCATCATTCTGAAGCCTTTTCCTCTGTTTGGTTTTGTGTTGTGAAAGCCTTCTTTGGTTAATCATGATGGATCTGACTCTCTGCTCTTTAACGATAAGGAAAGAATGAGCTCATGGGAGTCAGCCTAGGACACATCAGAGGGTTTTCTTCAGTGTTCGAAGGTGCCCGGTACGTGTCTGATCTGGAAAACGAAACAAACTCAAGCATCTCGTTTCGCCTTTTCTTACGAACGTCTTCTTTTCTCCGGGAGCAAAATAGATTTGTGGAAGGGCTGGGCGTGACTGTGCATGAGGAGGAAAAGATCCAGGGAGAGGCCGAGTCCAGCCCCATGTCCGTGTCTCAGATCCTCTTCTCAGGGCCCAGCCTGAGCCAGACGTCACTGGGGGCTTGTAGAGCAGCGGCCACAGGGTCATCCCTGGAGAAAATTCTGGGGGGTGTTCACTCTCGGTGCCCATGGGGACCCACGGGAAACAAAGTCCTTTTGGCTTCATCAGCCTCCTTTACCTCATCAGCTGTCATTTTACCTGTCTGTCCCTTAAATGTTGGTGCCACTCTCAATCCTATTCTCTTTTCACCCCACACCCTCCCATAATCCCATTCACTCCCATGGTTCCAAGCACGCCCTAGAAATTTCACAGTTTTCAAATTTGTGCCTCCAACCTGGCCCTCTCTCCTCAGCCCTAGGCATCTGTGACTCCTGCCTTCTGGACAAAGCCAAAGGGGTGTCCTACAGGCACCTTATGCCCACCCGACTCAGGCTAAGGCTCATCACCCAGTCTTCCTCTGATGTCCTTGGTTAGCAGTAATGCCATCTGCCCAGGACCTGAGCAAGAAACCTCCCTTCCCTTCACGCCTCATTCATTTGCTCAAGTTCTGTCTAGTTTCCCTTTCTCAGTCCCTCTTATATTAACTTCTATTCCCACAATCACTACCCCAAACGATTACTTCATCATCTCTTAAAAGTCTTTCTGTCGTTGTGAAATGGATCTATAATTGTTACTCCTCTCCTCTCAGCTGTCCCCCATTTCCTACCAGATTCCTTAGCATTGAGCAATAGGACCATCTAAGATCTGGCCCCAAGATCTCTTGGCCCTCCCCAAAATTCTCCTTACCTTCTGGTCACGATGCAAGCATACTTGCCATCATGCTTCTTTGCCTTTGCCCCTGCTATTCCTTCTGCCTGCAATGCTGTTCCCTGCCTTCTTAACATGGTACACTTATATCTTCCTTTAAAGCAATATTCCTCATTGCCTCCCCTGTGCTCCCATAGCCCCCAGAATGACCTCAGAGAACCAGACATAAGTGTTCTAAATGTAATCATCCACTTACATAGCCTTATTTCTGACAGGAATGATAGCTCCTTGAAGACAAAGTTTATAGTTCCGTTATTTCAGCTTCCCCAGTGTCTAACTCAGAGCTCAGTATTTGGCATAGTGTGAGGACTTTGTTTTAGTAAATGATTGAACATTGAATGAATGCATCAATGATCACGCACCAAAGCTCTGTTACCAGACTATCTGCTCCACGAGAGCAGACACCACACCTATTCTGCTGCTCAGCAACCCAAACCCTCTGCCAACCCCACCACAATAAGTAGACTGAATTTATGCTCTCATTTGAAACTCAGAGTAATTCTTTAAGGGAGGAAGGGCATTTATTATTACCCCCTTTTTGTAGAGAGCACAGTGAACCCCAATGGGAATTGTATGAGATCATTCAATTGGGGTGTAGATTCTAGATAAACCAAAGTGCTCTCTAGGGTTTGGTAAACTTGAGAAACGAGTTCTTGTGTTCTATACTCATCTTTCTCTAATGTTTGATTCACTTGGAATTTTGTTTAAGATGAAGATTTGGGGCCCAGCAGGCCTGGGAAGAGGGCTGAAGTTCTGAATTTCTAATAAACTTCTTGTTTCCACTAAGTTCTAATGAGCCTATTAAATAATAAGCATAATAATTCTTAATACACTCTAGTAAACACCTAATAGTGCGATACTCATCCTGCATCCACAGGTCACCTCACTGAGCACCAACGTGAGCCTCAGTTACCTCAAAGTTTTTCCTGGGGCATTGCATTAAGATACTGTTTTATTCAGATCCATAAAGGAATTCATTTGGGGCCTGACTCAAAAGCAAAGGTTCTTTCTGTTTGTTTTTTTTTCAATGGTGCACGTGCAGGTGGGCATGGAGGATGATGGCGTGTGGCAGGGCTGGCAGAACCTGGGGAGCCCAGGGCAGGGAGCTAGCTTGTAGTGGGTCCTGCGGGGAAGGCCGAGGAAGTAGCCTCACAGAGGGACTAGAGCTGGGGCTGTGATTCCAGGCCCAGCAGGTGTTGGAGCACGTGACTGGGGGAGGAGCAGGTGATTGGGGAAGGAGCAGGTGTTGGGGCACGTGACTGGGGGAGGGGGAGGTGGTGAAGCACGTGGTGAAAGCAGGTGGAGAGGACTGAGCTCCAGAAATGCTGGAAGGGTCTGACTTCCCACCAGTGGGTTATTTCCACCTGCTCCCACCTTATCCTCCTCTTCCTTTGCATTCTGGAGAAATTTAAGCCCACACAGGACTTTAAAGTCAAAGTGCCCAGCTCCTGGCCGCCTGAGCACGGAGCTCCAGGCTTTTGTATCCCTTACCTTTCCCGTGCATGTTGTCTGCAAGGTTGGCGTCTCCCGCCAGTGCTGCGATGAGAACCCCATCCCTGCCGCAGCATCGTGCAGAAGAGCAGAGAGAGGGCGGCCTTGACGGCGGACCTCCTCCTTGCAGGCTCAGGAAAATTTAAAATGTCAGGTTGGATGCATACATTCATTTATAGTTTTTATACTGCATTCCGTTTACACTAATAAAAGGGTTTAAAATGGCTTAAAATAAAACTGCACAGACAAGGCAAATGGTAAAATAGGAATTTTTAAAAGACAGGGCTGAAAACTTGAAAATTAGGATCTTGAAACTCTTTGAGGATCTGATGGAAGTTACGGACCCTTGCTCCAGAAAAGTGAATATTTCTGTGTCATTTCCGTTAGGGTGTCCATGCCCTGAAAGACCATTCAAAAACCCAGGTAAAAAACGCCTAACACTGAGTAAGAAGCAAAAATTATGTCAGCATCTGGCTGAAGACAGCAACTGTATTTGAACACTGAAGTCAGCTCTGACTTGAATCATAACTTGAATCAAGGGGGAAGGGCGCCAAGATGAATTAGAGGGTGCTTCACGTCTGATTAAAAAAGAACACTGATCCTTCCAGAGTGAGAAATGTTTTCTTAGCCCTACTCCTCGGCATGAGCTGTCCCATGGTCTCTGAATGGCGGGCAGGGGAGCCTAGTGGTTAAGAGCAGGGACCTGAGACCACCTCCCTGCGTCACCCCCCAGGCCCGCCACGTACTGGCTGAGTAACGCTGGTGACTTTTAATTCCCCAGGCCACAGTTTCCCCATCTGTAAGTGGAGTGGTGGTGGCGACTTTATTTATTCCACGTCATGTGCTTAAGACTGCACTCTCCCGGGGAAGGGTGTCCCCCACCCCAGGAGTGGCTACTTGGGCCGCAAATGGGACCTTATTTGGCAAAAGGGTCTTTGCAGCTGCGACGTGTTAAGATGATCACGGTGCGCCCTGCATCCTCCTAATGAAGAGGCGTGGGCATAGGCAGGGAGGGAGGGCAGCAATGAGGGAGTCGAGGCTCTGAGTGATGCGGTTACAAACCAAGCGAGGCCACTGCTTGGCAACCACCAGAAACTAGGAGGCAGGCGCAGCCCGTTGCTCCCTCAGCACCTCCGAAAAGGCACCAGCCCTGCCAACATCTTGGCCTTCCGACTTCTGGCCTTCTGAGCCGCAAGAGTAAGTTTATGTCACTTTAAACCCTCTAGCTGGTGGTAATTTGTTTTGAGAGCCCTGGGAAATTAATACAGTGTGATTTCTGCATTTCAGTTTCTTCTTCTGTAACATGGGAATAAAATGTACCCACTTCGTGAATTCTTAAGATTGCATGAAGTAAGCCACCTGGAGGGCTGAGCTCCGTGCCAGGGTGGAGTCGGTGCTAGCAGTCTGAGGGGAGGGTGGCGGGGTGGGCAACGATGGCCTCAGGGATGGGGTTAATGTAGCCTATCCTGGGTCTGAATTATAGTTTCCTACCCAGTGCCCTACTGGTGAGCTTCTAGTGGCTCCCAATATTTTTACTAATGGAAAAAACAACCAGATAACTTGCACATGTTTTTGTGCTACTGGGTGAGTAAACTGGTAGGCTAAATTCCTAGAAGTGGAATTGCTGAGTCAAAGGGTGTGTGTATTTGGCTTAACACTCCTTGAAAGAGGGTTCACAGAGGAACGCTCTGTCCTGTGTGGCCCTGCTGGTCTCCTGCACGTCTCTGAGTGTAGGAATCCTATGCGTTCCTCATCTTCTTCGGTCTGATGGGTGACAACGGGCATTTCAACTTGATTTATTTTTCTGTAATTATGAGTGAATTTCTTATCTGTTCATAGGTTTATTAGTCATTTATATTTTTTTAAGATTTATTTATTTATACATACAAGAGCTGGGTGTAGACCAGAGGTGTGGGGCTGGTGAGACGATTCACAGAGTGGGGAGCAGAACAGGCAGATCTACTGAAGTACACTGCTGAGGGGAGCAGCGGGCGAGGCAGGAGAGTCTGCTCGCCATGTGGGAAGCTCCCTGGCCGGGGATCAAACTCGTGCTTTAGTGGCTGCAAATAGCTTCGCAGTGCTGAGACTTAACCCCTTGAGCCATCAGGGAGGCCCCATTAATCATTTATATTTTTATGTGAATTATTTCTTCCTACATTATTTTTACTGGGCAATTTTTTTTCTTTTGTAGAAACTCTTTTTTCAGCTAATTATTCCTTTGTTCAATGTGCAGCAATACATTTTTCACCATTTGCCCCTTTACATGGTTTTTAATAAATTTCATATCGGTTTTTCAGAAAATGCAAAAACATGCTACACAAAACTGTACCTTATGTTAGCACCTGCTAAGAGGCAAGGGACAATGTTTGATTTTGCAAAATGTAGAGTGAGTAGAGGCGTGGCTCCACAGCTATGACCATCAAAGTCAATAAAAATCCTAGACATCTCTCATTCGTTCATTCAACAAACCTGCCTTCAGCGCCGAGAGGGGCACGCCTCTGTGCTGGCCCCAGAGAGAGTGAGGCTTGCCCTCCAGCAGCTCTCAGTCTTGGAGTGTGGGTGCATTAGGACGATGCCTCTGAGGACAGAGCTCTGGCGGCTCTCCCCAGTGGTGCTGAGGTGTTTGGCTTGTAGAACCCTTTCCAGCTGGTGTGGAGACGATGCCAGAGAAGAGGTGGAGGCTGGTGCAGCTCATGGAGGTCATTCAGGGGGTCTGACTAGGGGAGTCGCAAAGAGGTGGGGAGAGGGAGCCACAAAGTTGCATGCAGGATGGTTTGCTGGGCAGGTGGGCAGGCCAGCTGGGGCAAGAGAGGGTCTCAGTCTTTTCCGGCATCCCTGCTGCTTACAGTGATTTACGCCGTGACTCACACACTGTGAGGACCTCAAGAGATGAAATGAAATGAAAACACACACTGGTGTATGCACGCACACGCGAACGGCCTGATTTAAACCACTTGACAACTGACTGGCATGGGGGGCCTTTGAGGCCTGATGTGCCCTGAGATGGGGCTTGTAGCAAGTGCAGAGAGGGATGGAGTCACACACTGTTTTTCAGAAGGTGCTTTCCCATCTGACTAAGAGAATGAGATCACCCAGGGAAAAAATAAATGCAAACAGGCCAGAAAGCAAGTCTTTAAAAATAACTGGTTTCTCTCCTCTCCACTTAGTGACTCCAAACATGTCTTTCATAGTAAAATCAGACCTTCAAGTTCATCTTTTCAGCTCCCAACAGCTGCCATCAAGATAGCATGCTCCTTGGGGGACCGCAGCTAACACTCTGGTCCCCACCTCCATGCCTATACTAACAGGTGCTCACCACCTCCCGCATCAGCCCCGTGGTTCCTCATCTATTTTTTATTGTTAGAAAGTTCCTTATGCTGATCAGACACCCATGTCTGGGTAATCGCAGTAAATGATGTCTTCTGCCTGTTGGGGAGCCACAGACCACTTCTGTTCCTTCTTCCCCAGGTCAGCTCATTAGAGGTGTGAAGAGTGTGGTCATGGTAAACCTGCAGGTGGAGACCACCGGGTCTCTGATGGCCTCAGACCCCAGGCTGGGGATTTGCTCATAAGGGGAGCCACTGAAGACAGCTTTCGGCTCAGGGCCAGGATCAGAATTGATTTTCACAAAATTCACTTGGATGCCGAGCTGAGTGTAGTCAGGAAGGTGGGAGAACTGAGGCAGGGAGGCTGTTGTACAAGAGAGCTCTTGCAGGGCTGGCACCCTGAGAAGGGAGAGGAAGGACAGACACTAAGGATGCTCTAGAGCGTGGCTTCTAGTCACAGAAGGACAAATGGCTCTACTTATAGGAGGTACTTGGAGGAATCAAATTCATAGGGACAAGAAGAGAATGGTGGTTGCCATGGCTGCGGGAGAAAGGGAGAGGGCTTTGAGGGCATTAGTGCTGGACAGTGTCAGCTGGGGAAGAAGAACAAGTTCTGGAGAGGCTGGTGGCAGAATAATGTGAATGTTCTTAAAACTACAGCACTGTGTATTTACGATGGCTAAAATGTAAGTTTTATTTTATGTATATTTTACCACAATTTTTAAAAAACTGAAACCATTTTTTAAGAAAGAATAAGAGAGAGGGTTGAGAGGCATGGGGCTGGAGCAGTGGGGAGAGGGGAGTTCAGGCTGGCCCGCAGGTGTCTGACCTGGGTCACTGAGACGGTGGAGGTGAGGAGACGAGGACACGGTGGAGGTGAAGCGACCTCAGCTTGGGGCTGAACCAGCGGAGCCTGAAGGGCTCTAGGAGAAGCTGGAGCAAGCTCACCTGAGAGTCGCCAGCCTATCTCTGGCAATAGGCCCCACATGGGAGAAATGCAAACCCCGCAGGGAGAGCCTGAGACATGGGAACAGGGCAGAGCCCAAGGGAACAGGCTGGCCAGGAAGACGCATCATCAAGGAGATGTGGAAGGAGGGAAACAAAAAGCCAGTTCTCCTTTTGTTTGTCTTCAAGGAGCAGGACTCATTCAAAATGCCTGAGCCTGGTGAGGGGAGCTTGGGGCTCCGGGGTGGGCCTAGTAAGGGTGGTGGGAGACATAGTAGCCCAGGCCTGAGGCAGCGGGGACTGGTGCTTCTGTGGGCCCATGATCTCTCTCAGCCCCGTGTGCTCCCCTCTTGCGAGGACCTTCTTCTTTCTTGCCTCAGTGAGCTCATACTCATCACGGTTTCTCAGCTTCTCGGACACCTGCTCCATTCTCTCTTTGTGTCCTAGTACAATGTTGTTAAAGAGCAAGAGAGAGGGTTGACTTTCCCTCAAAAATGTGGCTGGGAGTGTGACCCTACTTGGAAATCAAGGCTTCACTGATGAAAAAATTAAGATGAGGTCATAGGGGTGGACGTCAATCCAACAGGACTGGTATCCTTATAAAAAAGGGACATTTGGACACAGACACAGAACAGAGAGGAGGCCAGCTGTAAGTCAAGGAATGACGGAGGCCACCAGAGCTAGGAGAGAGGGAAAGGTTCTCCACAGAGACTTCAGAAGGAATCAACCTGCCAACAACTAGATTTTGGACTTTTAGCCTCCGAAACGGAAAGAAAATACGTTTCGGTTGTCTACATCATTCAGTTTGTGGTACTTTGTTAGGCAGCCTTTGCCCCCACCCCCACCCCCACCCCCCAGAAAATGAATACACATGCCAGAAAAGAGAGGAACTCGTTGTACAACTTATCCTTGTCGTTACTATCCCAGACAGCAGAGGTCCAGCAGTCGGCTCCCTTGGCACTCCCACCTGTTCAGCAGCTGAGAGGGGTATCACGGGACACTGATCATGGCCGCCCCTAGACGTGCTCCTTGGAGGAGGGTGTGGGGAGACGGGTCTCTGAGGAGTAACAGCGAAGATTGCACACCCTCTGCGTCCTGCAACCAAGAAAGGGGAGAGGGGCAGGCTTTCACGGTGAGATGTCCTGGGATGAAATGTCTTCCCATGAGAAGGAGGAGCTAGGGTATGATGAATCCACTTAGTAAATCAACCTTTCTTTGTTCATCAAGATGTCCCCTGTAGCTGGAATGAGAAGGTGGCATAACTGGAAACTGTTCCATGACTCTTGACTCATTTCTTCCCGAATTGAGTGGCTATTGGCAGCCACTCAGCACCCTGTTTCTGAGTGTTCCCATGGGGCAGAGGCCAGAAAAGACACGATCAGAAGTGACTGGACGCACTTCCTATGAAAGATCAAGAAGTGCATTTGGTATTCCTGGAGCTCCCCCATCCCAGAGCTTTCGGTTCTGAAGCTTCCCGATGGACGGCCTCAGGTCTTGACCCACTCATTTTTACTGTCTAACCCGCCTAGTTTTACTACCCAACACAGCTGGTACCTGCTATGTTTCCATGTTCCCAGTGGCTTCTGCCATTGAGAAAGGGTGACCAGATGTGCTGTTAGTGTAAATTACATACCAGATTTGGAAGACTTAATTTTTTTTAAAAGACTTATTTCTGCATACAAGAGCTGGGGCGTAGGCCAGAGGTGCAGAGGATGAGAGGATTCACCAGAGACAAAGCAAGAAGCAGAACAGCCAGACTGACTGAAACACAGTGCTGAGGGGAGCAGTGGGCGAGGCAGGAGAGGTCTGCTGCGCCATGTGGGAAGCTCCCTGGCTGGGGATAGAATTTGTGCTGCAGTGGCTGCCAATAGCTTCATCGTGCTGAGACTTAAAGCCTTGCGCCACTAGGGAGGCCCCCTGAAAGACTTAAGTTTTTAAATGTGTTTTAAATCTATTGAGCTGCTTCTTTCTTTTTCTCACCAACTCTCACACAGGACCCGATCTATAAAGCAGGTAATAGAGGTGCTGTTCTGCTTTGAGCTGGCCATTCTGGGGGTCCAGCAGCTTCATCACCCCCTTCCTACCCATCCATTCCCTCTGGTGCCCAGCCCTCCTAGACCTGGTCTGAGTTTTCTGTTTTAAATATGAGAACAGGATTTGAGAAGGGAAGGGACTTACCTAAGGCTCCAAGGCCGCAAGATCCAAGCCAGGTGCGCTCATTCTCTGCGACTCAGATGGCCCCTCTGGGCCAGGGACCGGCACTGGGGACATGAAGACAAGAAAGACATAGGTCCTCACCTGGGGGGGCTGCAGTCTGATGATGTGGTGGGGCGCGGTGGAGACCCCGCAGCGGTAGCCGCCTGCTGACCCCTGCCAACGCTGTGCGGCCCATGTTGCCCTTGCACCAGCCCGGGCTGTGCGCTCAGCGGCTATTGCCGCTGGGTCCTCACAGCACCCTAGTGGGCAAGTCCCGCCACCCTCCCATTATGGAGATAAAGGCTTATTTTGCCACTGAATCCTTTCTTCCAGGGAAATCTTATACAAATCTCCAAGTAAACAAGCCAGGTAAAATCAGGGTGAGCCCCTGGCTTCCCCTGCTTAACCCCGGAGGCCCCTTCTCAGAGCCTGAGCTCTCCCCTGGGCACAGGCTAAAGACCACCCGTGTGGCCCAGTTCCTGCAGCCTCCAAGAGATAGGGTCAGGTCCCAAGCAGCGATGCCCAGTCCATTTATGCTCATGTCACAGAGCGGCAGCCGGAGGCAAGGAGGAGCCCCCAGCACGTGACTGTCACACCAGAGCTCCCAAGTCTCCTGAATCTTTTATTATGAAGCAGGCCTTTTACTGACAGCTAAGATTGCCACCCCTTCCAAGCCTGTCTTAAGGTCCAGCTTTACTGTTAACCTCTGGCTGTCACCCCCTCCCACCCCGTCTCCTCCTCACCTGCAGTACCTCCACGTCATGGGCCACAAGAAGAGAATCTTACTGTAAAGAATGTGTCCCTGGGAGCCAAGTGGATGAGTGTGGCTTGAAGCTGACAGCTTCATAGTTTACCTTAGGAGCTCTCCGATGCTCTCAGCTTATTTAATGTAATGTCTCACCACGCCGTAATAGTCACAGGACACTTGACACTAGCAAGGGCCTTTTAAGTGCTCTGAAACAGGAGTTTTTAATTCACTAGCACCTTGGAGTGTATAAGTGATGCCTTGACTCTCCTGTGTGCTGAGGGAGGTGTCTTAAGGACATTTAATGACTGCCCCCTTGGGTGGCATTTCTGGAGGTGGCCTGCCACCCCAGCACCACACCCCTCTTCTGCGGCTACTTCTTCCTGCTCTTCCTCCAGCTCCTTTCCCCAGCTGGCTTTGGTGTGGATTTCGCACTTCCGTCTCCCCTTGCCTGGCTCATCCTTCCCAGAAGCCTTCTGCAACTTTTTCTAGGTATAATCATTTTTCTAGGAAATGAGTCAGCTGGCAAAGATGGCAAGATTAGTAAGTCTCCAGGGTCCCAAACCTGCCCCAGCTGGTTCTGTCCCTGTGTACCTCCTTGTGTGGTTGTCAGTGGCTTCCTCATGGGACCCCGCGGTGAGTCTACAGCGGTGTCAACCAGACTTTGTTTCATGAGATTCCAGTTTCAGAGCAGTTTCTCAAAGACAAGCCTTTGTGGTCAAAAGGACCAGGAAATCCTGCTTATTCCTGTCGCTCTTACAGACATCGAACACAGCAAAGTTCTCGAGCAGTCCTGCAGCCCAGAGTCCTGTGGAGCTTGGTGTAACCCAAAACCTGTTTCAACACCATCTAATAGACTGTAGTTGGGAGGTGCCCCCGGGTGTCTCTGAGTTGGTTCTGGAAGCTTGCATGTCCTTCTTGAGCATCCCTGCTGGCTCCAATCAGGGAAAGCCAAATTAGGTTTGTTCTCTGAGGGCATTCAGGATGGTTTTTTCATCTATACCAGAGCATTGTCAGCTGCTTGTGCTTTCTTTGGAACTAAATAGAAATGAATCAAGAGGGGGCCCATTTATGGTCTGAATATTGCATTCTTGGGGTCTGGTCAAAGGAAGACGTCAGGCCATGCTGAGCCATTCTTAGAGGAAGGGGTGCCACTGGGGCTTTCTGTATTTGGGAAGCAAGTCCTTCCTTATCAAGCCAGCTGTCACATACTGGATTCCTCCTACAAATGTGCCTACACATACACTTACACCCTAATAACATGTGCTCTCTGCTTTCTGAAACTAGTGAACTGTGGTTTTAGTTTATTTTTAATTACTTTGTTTTTAATTAACAACGAATCCCAGTTCCAGTTTGTTGTTTTTTTGACTGATTAGTTGGTTGCCTTTCCCCAGTTTTGTTTCTCTCTACTCTGGAAAATTCCATCAGTCATTTCACAGATGAGCCAGGGCTTTGGTTTTCATGAGGGTTTAACAACACAAAATGCTGCACAGGTTTGTATGGACTGCATTCATTTGCTAGCACGCCTAGCATAATGCAGCACCACAAACTGAGTGGCTTAAACAACAGACACATGTTGTCTCAGAGATCTGTAGCCTACACGTCCAAGATCAAGGTGTCAGAAGAGTTGGTTTCATCAAAGGGCTGTGAGGATCTCTTTGGGGTCCCTCCCCTAGCTGCCTGTGGCTATGTAGGAATTTTTGGTGTTCCTTGTCTCTGCCTTCATTCTCACATGGCACATGTGTCTGTCCAAATTTCCCCTCTTTATGAGGACACCAGTTGTGTTGGATTAGGGGCCCACCTTTCTCCTGTAAACTGAACTAATTTTATTAGCCATGTTTCTATTTCCAAATGTCTCACATTGTTACTTGGAATGTGGTACTGGGTAACTGAGGTACTAGAGTTAGGACTGGGTTTAGGAGTTTTGTGTACATATTTGGGGCACACAATTCAACCCAGGATAGACCAATCCTATACCAAGTGCCCCCTTCCTTCCTCTGCTCCTAAGACGTTCTTCTGCAGCACTTTCTAGCATTTTCTAGGAGGAGAGCTCAGAATCTCTTCAAGGCTGTGGGACTAGACCAACAAAGGGCTGGTAGAGAAATGAATTGGGTTCATTTCAGTAAAAACATCCTACTGTGTGCAACCCTGGGTTGTTCCCTGGGGAGAGGGGAGAGAAGCGGACCAGACCCTTGCCTGGGAAAGCTGCAGGAGACAGACATGTGAGCTTTGTAGGGAGTGTGGACCCAGGGCTGTGGGCATGAGGGTTTTTTGCCTGCTGAGGGGACACAAAGGCTTCACAGAAGAGGAGACATGTGAGCTGGACTTGTCATGTGATCAGACAGTTTCAGCCAAGCCAGAGAACAGAGCGCTTAAGGCACTCGTGGGCTTAAGTGGTGGTATCGCCACTTCCTGGTAATACGATCTACATCATTACCGAGGTTCTCTGAGCTCAGTGTCCTCATCTGTAAAATGGGATTAATAACAAACACCTAATTCAGAGGTTAAGTTAGAAAGTCCCTGTGACATGCTTAACACGCTGCTTGGCATGTGGTAGTGAAAATGAGCTTTTATTGTTGGCTACTTTTTGTGAGGATAGAAACAAGGTGCAGGTGAACTGTCTGCATACAGCTCACCTACATCCACTAATGCTCACCCCCCTTTAAGATCCACGTCAGAATAGAGTTTCCAGCATTTTTGCTCTCCATCAGGGTGTGGGGCGAAGTGTGAGGATAGTACAGAAAAATATCTGAGCTACTTGAAGAATGAAATCGTTTGGGGTGATTCCTTAGCCATTTATAGTCACCTGTTTACTTGTAATTGATGACCATACCAGTGATGATTTATTAAATCACATGCCCCCAGGACTTTTACCTTGCGCAGTTTACTAGTGAATTAGTCCAACTTAGTGTGATAGTCCACTCCAGTAATTATTGTCCTGATGATTCATAAACATGCCTGGGCCACTCTGAAAGACTAAATCCAAGAAGGGGCTTCCTAACGTTTTTCTTTTTCTGCTAGGTCATAAACCAGCACAGAAGCTCAGAAGACCAAGACAACTTCTTCAACAATGTCCTACAGACGAGAACTAGAGAAATACCGTGACCTGGATGAAGATGAAATCCTTGGAGCCCTAACAGAAGAAGAGCTCAGGACGCTGGAAAATGAACTGGATGAGCTGGACCCTGACGTGAGTAGGCGCCAAAGGGGAACCCTTGGTCGCAGGTGCAGGGGCAGCAGCATTAGCCCTGGTGAGGGATGGGTGCAGACTCACTGAAGTCACCACTTCCTTTTTCCTTCTCTGGCAATGACACTGGAACAGCACTGACTGGGGTCCTGTCAGATTGACATATCATATTAACCACCACAACTCTTTGTCACAGGAGTGTACTCTTTGCAGCAGGAGTGTACATGTGTATGTGTTGTGTTAGCCAGGGTTCTCTAAAGCAAAAGAATTAATAGGATTTATATACATATAGAAAGTGACTTTTTAAAATAAAGAATTGGTACATATGCTTATGGAGGCTGACAAGTCCCAAGAACTGCATTTGGCAAGCTGAAGGTCCAAAAGAGCTGGTAGTGTAGTTTCAGCCTGGTTGAAAGATCTGAGAACCAAAAAGCTGGAGGTGGCGATTCATTCTGAGTGCTGGGGGCTTGAGACACAGGAAGAGCCAATATTTCAGTCCAACTCTGAAGGCAGGGGGGAAAAAAAGTTCCCAGCTCAAGGTAGTCATGCAAGAGGAAATTCCCTCCAGCTCACAGAGGGTCAGTCGTTTTGTTCAATTCAAAACTTCAACTGATTAAATGGGACCCACCCACATTAGGGAGGGCAGTCTGCTTTACCAAATCTACAGATTCAAATTCAAATGTTAATCTCATCCAGAAACACTGTCACAGACACATTCAGAATAATGTTTAACCAAGTCTCTAGGCATCCTGGGGTCCTGTCAGATTGACATATCATATTAACCACCACAACTCTTTGTCACTTGGCACCGACACCCTTCTCCTTAAACTACACTTACCTTCATCATAGCAAGGTCGTAATTCTATTCCTCTTTACTATCCCATCATTTAAGTACTATGATGTAAAATTAACACGTAGATACTATGATATAAAATCAATACATCCTGTATAATAGAGAATAAGAGATTGACAGAATAAAAGAGAAGGAAACAAAAGTATTTGCTTAGAACACACACACACAAACATGTGTTTGATGTTTTTAAGCAGAAGGAAATACTCAGGACAATTATAGTCCTTGTTTCTCTAACCGGTAACACGACAGAACTGCAGCAGAGCATTCTGGAATATAATTCTTTCCTTCAACATCCCTTCATTACAATGTTGATGAGAAAGAAAAAAAATCTCATCAGCCATTGAACAAAAATGTTATTTGAGGACCTGATTTTGTTCATTATATGGTTGTTTTGGTTAAAGTCACAGTTTCCAAGAACCTATCAACCATGTAAGCGAGGACTTACTGTATGTATAACTTCCTTCTTCACTACCCATCCTGTATCTCCTCTGCCTTTGCAACCTCCTGAACTGTGTGTGGTTCCTTGACTGGCTGGATGACTCAATATTTCTTTCCTGAAGGGCCTGGGCCATCAGTAGTGTTGCCTGATTGGTCATCATGGCTGTCTATTGGCGTTCACCACAGGCCATGGCAATACTAAGGAATCTCCTTTATTGCAGGTGTATATTTTCTTCCCTCCATGTGAGCTGAAGTCCAACTTCCCCTATGTAATCAGGTCAGTCCCCCTGACAAGTACAGAAACTCCTTCTCTGCCTATTGATTCAGAGGCAATAGGAGTTGAAAGTGGGACAGTGTCAGTCTTAACTTCCAGTCAGGTGGAATCATTTTTGTGTCTCCTGGCAGACGCATTCCTCCATTTACAACTAAGACCTCTAGGCCAGCAGAGTATGAGGTCACAGGAACAGGGAGCAACAATTTTGGCAGTGGGTCAGTCGGGGTATAGTGAATGTTGTCGCTCCCGTTTCCACCCTTGATTCCTGGACCTGGGAATCTGGCCACACGCGAAGCGGCGCACCGTATCAGACACTGATTCTCAGCACCCTCAGCTTCTGAAAAGCCCTGCCCCAGCCCTGCAAGGAAATGCCACCCAGCTGGCACTGTAACTGGGTCTGCAAATGTCCATTCCACCACTGTATCATGCAAGCCCTCTTCAGGATGGTGGGGAATATGTCATGGAACGAATTAACTGAGAGAAAATAAGGTCTAGGATTTCTTTTACTTGTTTGATATTTTTATATGTCAGAGTTGACATATTAAAGGAGTAGTTTGAGGCTCAGAATTTGCCTGTGCAGTCAGAATCACAAGAGCCAGGAGGCTGCCTGGTCACATCTGCACAGAGCTGTGGGCAGGGTGCAGGGAGGGATTCCTCTTCTGTGGTTGGCTAGACAGAGGCCTTCGTCTATATCCCTATCCTGGGTACCCAGACCAGTGCCAGGCATAAAGAAGGTAGGTAATGAATATTACTGAGTTAAGTGAATTTTCCACTTGATATGTTTTAATTCAAAAAGGATTTTTTCATGCCCCCTTTTTAAAACCTGACAGAATTCCCCGCTAGGTTAACAATGATCATAAAGAAAAGCACAATTCTATGCCATTCCACTAACCCTTGAGTAATGACAGCTAAAGTCGAGCGAATGCAGCTTAGCAAGAAAAGGGTAAGACTAGAAGTTAGATGCCCAGTCCCAGCCTGGCCTTCTCTCTTCCTCTGCCTGTGACCTTGGGCCAGTTGCTGTCCTTCCCCGATCTCAGTGTCCATGAGATGGTGGAGTTGGCTCATCCCTTTTGGAGCTAAACAAACTTCCATGAGTTTGTAACCTGGTCTTATCTCCAGATTTGATTAAATGGCTTGTTTCTAGATAACCCAGAGTCCTTATCGAGGGTTCCTAGGTCCTAGATCCCAGATAGTGAGAAATTCCTCCAGCAGTGTGTGCCCTCATCTCAGGGCTCGCAGCTTCCGGCCAGCCAGGAGGAGATGGCCCCCCTGCTAAGGCTGCTCAAGTTGACTTGAAGGCAGTGTTGCAAGGAGAGTCTTGGGTCTCCTCCTGCTCCTCTGTACCATGTCCTCCCCTTAGCCTGGGTTTCTGTAAAAACAAGTATGTAGGTCAGAAACGATCAGGCTTCCAACTTTTTCACTGTAGAGTTTTCCTTCCTAACTCTATCCTAAATCACACAGATTTATAAGAACAAGCAGCTTTAAAAAGTGAAGACAAAGTGGACTATGGCTGATTCTAATCTACTCAAGAAACACAACTCAGTTACCCACCCGCCACCCCTATGCTGCTCACCAGAGGGGACCCTGGCAGGGATTCTCCCTTCAGGAGCTCAGCTCAGTCGGTGGGAGGCTGCATAATGTAGTAGGTCCTCAACAAGAGCAGCAGGAGCTCGGGAGGTGACTAATTCTTACTGGTGGGAGGCTTCACAGAGCAGGTGAGCTTGCAGCTGGGGTCTGGCTTTCTAAGTCAAGAAGTAAAGAAAATTGTGGCAGGAATCTCAGTATGGTCTCTCAGGAGGATTCAATTGATCCCAACAGGAGGTTGCATAGACAGCTGAAGAGCTTAGACTTTTTCAGTGGGCCTGGGGAGCCTTTAAGGGGCAGTGGCTAAGGGGGTGTTGGTTTTGAGAGTTAACCCTAGGGACAGATGGACTGGAGAAGGTGCCAGGGAAATAGGTGAAAGGTGGAAAAGGCTCACCCTTCAAGGGTAGATGGGACCCACCCTCATCTGCCTGGCTGGTGATGGCAGTGTTCTTTCTGCAGATAGAGAAGGGCCCCCTTCCTCTCTCCATGGCCCTTGTGCCTGAATCATTGCTGTTCCCAGAGAGAAGTGCAGGGACAGGGCACGTGGCTTGTCGTCTCAGGCCTTCTGGAGTGTTGAGCCACTGGATGGGGATGAGGTTAGTCTGGGCTGTGGCTGCAAATTGGGCAGGTGATGATGACAAGGGTGAGAGCCCAGCAGCAGACATGGGAGTGGAGATGGCAGACGGAGAAGCTTGAGCCCTGGGGGGTGGGGGGAGGCAGGGAGGAGCTCAGTTATCTTCTAAACTGGCAGCAGCTCTGAATGTGCCTCATTCCAAGTCCCAGTACCTCTGCACCTCTCACATAGCCAGTCCGCAGCCCTCCTCCCCAGAGATCAACAGGAAGTCTGTTTATGCCCCCTGGAGGTTTGAGAACCTGGGACTCAGAGAGCTGTGGGGGGGACTCAGATTTCAAACAGGCTCCAAGGGCATGTGCTTCCCACCCTGTCAGTAGCGAGGTAAATGTGTGTTTGGATTTGGAGTCGGGTTAAGCAATCCGAGATCTTGCCTTTTTATACCATTGTGGCTTCCAAATGGACATCTTCCAAGACCCCTTTCTCTTTAAGTTCAAAGAAAAGAGCAATTGGAAAAACTAGAAAAGATAAGGGGCCTGCTGGGCTTTTGTCCCACCCACAATCGGCCCCTTCACTGCCAAGTCTCTGTTACCTGATTTGCAAGTCAGTATGTGCTTTTCAAAAAGATCTAGTGGCCGCCCTTCTTTCTGAGAGCACAAACATTCCAGCTTGAGTTTCACCCACCCTTGGCCCATGTTCTGAAATCACAGCACAGGGAGAGGCCAAAGGTATGTAGACCAGTGGCACCAGCGGGGGGTGGGGGGGATGGAGACCAGCAGGTGGCCCACCTCCCAGCTTACAGAGCAGGGACTGAGCCCAGAGGAAAGGGACTTCCTCTTGGTTACATGTCCAAGTAGAACCAGACAAGAATCAGGCCCCTGATACCCAAACCACTGCCTCTGATGGGCCCCAGACCCCTCCTGTTCCAGCGTTTGGTTGGACAAGTGCGTACGGTGCTTTACATGCAGACACTGTGCTAAACACTTTGGAAATATTAATCCATTCAAACGTCATCATAATCCTGTGGTGCAGGCACTGATACCACACCCATTTTACAGGCAGGAAAACTGAGAGGTGAAGTGATGTTTCCAAATTCCCATGATGAGGCAGGGGCTGAGCCGTGGTGTGTTCTAAGAGTTCACCTCTAGCCATGCCGCTGTCAGACTTGTTGGCAGTCTTCAGAGAGAATGAGTAGGCTCCCCAGGTGTTCCCAGGTTTTTGGAGCTGGGGGGGGGGGGGACTGTAAGCAGAACCTTCTCCTTTCTTCCTGGAAACTACCTGAGACGCAGAAGACATGTTTGTCCTGGCTCTGCACCCAACTTCGGCACGTCCTTTTCCCTTTTGGAGCTCAGTGTCCCTACACTTAAAGTGGACAGAGTTGGCCCAGAAGCCCCCTGAAAGTCCCTCCGCTTGTGACCAGCTATGATTTTTTGAATAGTTCCTGGCAGTCTTTTTACCTGAACGCAGCTAACCCTTCAGGGGTATGTTTTCTGTGGTGCAATTATTAAGCCCCAGTGTCAGGTGACGGCATAGAGTATGTGTAGTTGGAACGCAGCGTTGTTTGCTGCTGGAGATTCCAAAATTGTGCACATTTGAAAAAAAAAAAAGAAAAAAAGTCCCCAAAACGTTCTCTCTCTTACTCCTTGGACTGGAAAAACTCAAGCTTATCATGAGATTGTTGCACTTGGACTCCCGCGGGAGAGGAATGCTCCCTGTGCTAAAAGTATCCGCTGCTGACTGATTCCCCAAGAGGATCTGCCCTTTCTCCTCTCTCCCAAGTTAAGTGGATGCTGCTCTGAAGCTGAGCCAGCCCCTCCGTTCAGATTGCCTGGTACCAGGCAGGAGGGGGACAGGCGCTGGGCAGCTGTGAGAACGGCAGGCTAACTGTGAGCTGTGCAGGGAACCATGGACACATTCTCACAGGAGCGATAGATGGTGACTAGTTACTGTATGTGTCTAGGGCGAAGCCTATGAATGATCTCGTTTAGTTCTCTGAGAGGCTCACTTACTAGCCCCATTTTAAATATGGGGAAACTGAGGCTTAGATGAAGTAACATGCCTGAGATGAAACCCGTGT
The DNA here is from genome assembly GCA_004024925.1 of Scalopus aquaticus. Classification (NCBI taxonomy): domain Eukaryota; kingdom Metazoa; phylum Chordata; class Mammalia; order Eulipotyphla; family Talpidae; genus Scalopus; species Scalopus aquaticus. The sequence goes on along the minus strand of PVIJ01002881.1, from coordinate 11,505 downwards.
GGTACTGGGACCCCAATCCAGACAGTCATGACCCCAGGGCAGCCTGTGCTGTTAACCATCCCATGTGTGCAGGTCTGGGACCGCCTAGAAGGGGACTGGGTGGGGAAGGGGCAGCCTAGAAGGGGGCTCATCAGCCAATTGTTTTTTCCAATTTGATTTCCTCTGAAGTTGTCCTGTTATTTTCACCATAATCTTTTTTTTTCACTAATCTTAAAAAAAGAAACCACCAACACAGAGAATTTAACTATAAATATTGCTTGATAATGAGACTTTGGGGAAAAAGAATATTTTTAAAAGCATCTCAGTTAAAGGATCAGAATATTTGCAGGAGACATGATTGAGATAATCTCAGCCTTGTAAAGGACTTAGGTCCCAAGAGTTGACCTTGAAGTCAGTCAGTGGGAATGTGCAATGCATTATAGTCCCAGGAACAACAATTAAAACAACAGGCACCCTGCAAAGCCCAGTGGCAGCACCAGAATAATAATGGCAACAATAATAATGATTACTCTTGTTCTTTAATAAGATTTTTTTTAAGATTTTTTTTTACATTTTTTTAAGATTTATTTATTTATGCATACAAGAGTTGGGGTGTAGGCTAGAGGTGTGGGCAGGTGAGAGGATTCACCAGAGACAGAGTGGGGAGCAGAACAGGCAGATTGACTGAAATACACTGCTGAGGGGAGCAGCGGGTGAGACAGGAGAGGTCTGCTGCACCATGGAAGCTCCCTGGCCAGGGATCGAACTTGTGCTGCAGTGGCTGCGGGTAGTTTCGTAGTGCTGAGACTTAACCTCCTTGCGCCACCAGGGAGGCCCTGATCACTCTTATCCTTACATGCCAGTCGCTGTGCTGTCTATGGGCATCATCTCATACAATCTCCATGAGTAGATCGATCCCAGGAGAATGATCCTCCAAGCTGGGGTTAGTAGCATCCTAAGATAAGGAGATGGACACCCGGAGATGGACTGCTCACTAGCCATGACCTAGCAGACCTGCTTCCTAGTCCACAGTGTGTCAGGAGTTTTAGGACCAAGGGCCGTGACTTCAGGATGAAACAGTGGAGAACACCTGGTGTAGAAACTCAGAGCCAGAGGGACACTCAGAGACCGCCTCGCCCTTGCTCACTCGCCTCTGCACAAGCACACACAGTGCAGGTAAAGAAACCCTGATTTACAGAGTCCTTCCTGGACACCTGTTGTTCACAAGGTGCCTTCCGGATGTCATCAAATCCTCACACCAACTCGATGTGGTATCGTTATTACCACTTTAGTGCCGTCAAACCAAAACAACAAAAACAAAAACTCTGAAGCCAAGAGAGGAGAAAGGACTTATTCAAGGTCACCTGGCAGGTCAGCCACAGAGCCAGGGCAAGAGCATGGGGCTTCCTGTCACAGTGCATGCCTTCCCACCAGACCCCCAAAATTGTAAAATCCTTCCTACTCGCCCCTCAGATCATATCCTGGAAGCGGGAGGACACTCTTGGCCATGCAGGAGGCAGCCAAGTTTGGTCCACAGGGCTGTGGCTCTCCCCTGTAATGCAAACCAGCAGAATCACAAGCCCCGGACAGAAGTAAACAGTTGAAATGGAAAGAAATAAATCTCTGCTCTAAAAATAGACACACATCCTTAGAAACACTGCGGCCTTCGGTGCAGAGCCAAGGATGGGCCTGGAGCTTGCGGGTGAGCGAGGCCAGGTGTCAGCCTGTCTTCTGGCCCCGTGACCTCCTCCCCCACACCCTCCTCTGTGCCACTGCTTCCCCAGGTGGGCGCCAGCCTCCCCAGAATCATCCCTCCCCTCACTCTCCTCTTCCCTGCCTCTGCTTGTGGGGCCACCTCATGAACCTGGAGCCCTTCGCTCCTTTTTGGAATCCTCCCATTTCTCAAGGCCCAACTTTCCACCCACCCCTTAGGAAGCCTTCCTGTCCCCTCCCCTTCCAAGCCCCCAGGCTCTGACTACCCCACCTCAGGCACTGAGCAGTTTCCGTTTTGATTTTCACAATTTTAATGGGAAATATGTTAGGCATACAGGAAAATACAGAATATACCTATGTTCCTATCATCTAGATTTAACAAATGTAAAAATTTTGCCTCGTGTGATTCAGATTAGTCTTTTTTTTTTTTTAAAGATTTATTTATTTATACATACAAGCTGGGGTACAGGCCAGAGGTGTGGGGTGGCGAGAGGGTTCACCAGAGACAGAGTGGGGAGCAGAACAGGCAGATCAGAAACACACTGCTGAGGGGAGCAGCGGGCGAGGCAGGAGAGGTCTGCCGCACCGTGTGGGATCCTCCCCGGCCGGGCGTCGAACTCACATGGCTGCTGCCGACAGCTCCACAGCACAGCGCTTAACCACTGCGTCTCCAGGGAGGCCCTCAGATTAGTCTTAAAAATAAAACAATCGCTGTGAAGTTTAAACCCTGCCTTATCCCAGGTTTCTTTCCCATCTCTCCCCCCCAATACTTTTTTTTAATAAAGCAATTTTTTTAAAAGATTATTTATGCATACAAGCTGGGGTACAGACCAGAGGCGTGGGGCGGCAAGAGGGTTCACCAGAGACAAGAGTGGGGAGCAGCACCAGCAGATCGACAGAAATGCACTGCTGAGGGGAGCAGTGGGCGAGGCAGGAGAGGTCTGCTAGGCCATGTAAGAATCTCCCAGGCCGGGCATCGAACTCACATCCCTGCTGCCGACAGCTCCACAGCGCAGCTCCTAACCACTGCGCCACCAGGGAGGCCCATCCCACCAACACTTTCTAACTGAGAGTCAGCCAATGAGGCTCACAAGGTCACATAGGAAACAGTGACAAAGGAAAGAAGATAGCCCAGTTTTCTTGAGACACATGGTCATCTTGGTCTATCTTTTACTTTTCCACTTTTGAAAAAAATTTAGAAATATGAAAGTTTTCAGGGATATTTCTGGGGAATCAATGCCAACATAAGGGAAACAATTACAAAAGCAGGCAAATGGGACTGCATCAAACTAAAAAGCTTCTGCACAGTGAAGAGAACCATCTCCAAAGTGAAAAAGTGGCCCATTGAATGGGACAAGGTATTTGCAAGTCATACCTCCCACAAGGGGCTAGCACCAAAATATGTAAAGAGCTCATTAAGTTGTCAACAAAACAACCTGATTTTAAAATGGGCAGAGGATCTGAATAGACACTTTTCAAAGAAGGCATACAGATGGCCAAAAGATGTTCATCATCTCTTATTATTAGAAAAATTCAAATCAAAATAACTATGAGGTTCGCCTCACACCTGTGAGAATGACTATCAAAAAGGCAGGAAACAAGTGCTGGAGAGCATGTGCTCCGGTAGCTGCTGGTGGGAATGGAAATTGGTGCAGCCATTATGGAAAACAATGTGGAGATGGCTTGAAAAATTAAAAACAGGAAACCCATGTGATCCCAGTTACCCCACTTTTGGGCATTTATCCGAATACAAAAACACTAGTTTAAAGAGCTATATGCCCCCCTGTTTATCACAGCACTATTTATAATACCCAGAGGTTGGAAACAACCTAAATCCCCAGTGACAGATGATCAGATAAAGAAGATATGGTGTATATATACACAATGGAATGCTATTCCGCTATAAACAACACGATGAAACTGGAGGGTGTTATGCCTAGTAAAGTCAGTCAGACAGAAATACGAACACTGTATGATCTCACTCATGTGGAAGATAAAGAAGCAAAACTCGCTAATCAACAAACAAAATAAGCTCTTAGACCATTAAAACAAAATAGTGGTTATCACTATCACTAAGGAGAAAGGGGGTGGATAAATCAAATAAAAGAGGTCAGTTGGATGGGAGAGAATAGAAACCAGACTTTTGGTGATGAACATACTGTTGATTTATAATCCTGATGTTGATTTATAATCCTGTGTACCTGAAACATGTTATAAACCAATATACCTTGAATAAAAAATAAGCAAGCAAATGAATGCCATTTTCATTTGCCACTTAGCATTCCAGGAAGAAAAGCAACAATAGAGCCAGCAGGTAATAAATACAATTGCATCTTGGCTTCTGAGGCAAAGACAATTGGGAGTGGTGGAGACTGAGACAAACAGGAGAAATTTGTGTTTGACTAAAGGGCACTTGCTGATCAATTCCACCAATTGTTGCCAATATTGAAAGTATAGACCCAATATTGCCACATTGTCTAAGTTTTCAAGAGATGATAGATATCTGAATTTTCATGTGCAAGTTCCCTATTATGTAATGTTGTGTAAATGTAAGGGGTGAAATTTGTTACTTTGATACATTTATATATTGTAACATGACTGACATTGTAGCAATCAATATTTATCACATTACATCATTGTAGTACAATATTATTGGCTATGTCTGTAAGTCTAGTGTCCATTAGAGCTCAATGACTTACAAACGCATTACAAGTTCATATCCTTAAGCACCGTCAATCTTATCCGATTCCCCATCCTCAGTAACTACCATTTTACTCTGTTTTTTACAGGTTTGACTTTTTAAAATTCCACATATAAATGATATACTGTACTCGTCTTTCACTATCTGACTTCTGCCTAGCAGAATATACTGACGGTCCACCTTTGTTGTTGCAAGTGGAAGGATATCCTCCTTTTACATAAAAATGATATTCAGTTGTGTGTGTATACCTCATATTTTTTATCTTTTCATCCACTAGTAGACATTTGAGTTATTTTCATATCTTGGCTATTGTGAATAGCGCTGTGGTAAACAGGGAATTGCAAATACCTTGTCAAAATCCTTTCACAAGTTTCCTATGTTAAAATGCTGGCAGCTCACTGAAACATATACCATGCAAACCAAATTTTGGCATTTTATTTGACTGTAGGCCTCCAGTTCACAATTTTGACTCTCTGACTCTATTCCGTATGACAGGGATTTGTTTTACACACACACACACACACACACACACACACACACACACACACACACACACACGTAAATATAGCTATAGGAAAAGCACTTAGCCCAGCAACATAGCAGTTGCTTACTAAGTATTGAACCTAAATATATATTTCCCACAAGAATCTGTACTTCTTGAAATTTGAAGCCCCATCATAACATCACAGATACAGGGCAGCCACCAGGTACTATGTGTGCTAGTTGTATGCTTCACAATTCCAGGCAACTATCCACATAACCCAGAGGGCAAATCATGCCCTTAGGTAATAAAGTGAATAATGCAGTGCACAACCTGCACAACCAGATGTGTCTGCCTTGAACAGAGTGTCCCCATGACGTCAGTGCAATTGACTGGATATGAGCAATTATGCCTTGTGATGAGGAACTGATTGGCAATGAGTTGCTTCTACATGGAGTTTAATCTTCTGTTCTGAGGTTTGAAGCTAAAAGAGCTTTAGAACTTTATTTTATGGAGAGAAAATCCAAAGTCAATACCCTGTCTGTGGCCTCGCTACATGGGAAGGAAAACCCAGTTGTTAATTAGGGTGCAATTTGTATGCAAGTACTAGAGATTCAAAATAACATGTCTTAATCAGTGGTTTATTATTTGTGCAAATAAATATCCAGCCATGGGCTAACTAAGGCTGGCATGAAACTCAGTGCCCAGCCTTTCCAGAGTCCCACCCCAGCTCATCTTTGTGCCATCCCTGGTGTACAAGGTGACGGTCATAATAGCCTCATTCCAGGCATCGAAATAGAATAAAAAGGGGAATGAAAAGGAGGAAAGTCATTCGTCAAGTGCTTTTTAAAGGAAGGTTACCAGAAATTGCCACTGGACACTTTCCATGTCATTGACCAGAACTTAGTTACATGGCTTAACCTAACTGCAGGGGAATCTGGGAAATGTAGTTTTAATCTGAGAGGACATGTACTCAGCTCAGTGGAACGGAGAAGGGGCAACATGAATCAAAGACCATCTGGGAGCTGTCACTGTGCGTTTGCCAGTTTGATGGCCTGGTGTTCTCTGCTGAAAACTCTAAGGAGGAGTAAGAAAAGTTGGCAGGGATTTAACTAAATACACAGTCCCCCAAAGAAAACATTACAAATGTCTCACTCTCTTAACTTGGCATTTCTCAAAACCTCCTTCAGTGAGCCTTGGTCTCGTCCTGGACACCCTTATCCTGGCACCTTTCAGCTCCCCCAAACCTGCTTGAGGCAGCAGGCGTGATGTTGCCTGCAGGATAGCCGAGGGACAGCATCCTTTTCCCAGCTGGAACATCAGTGCTGTGCGATTCTGAGCCATTCAGAACACATCTGCCGAGCTCCCCTAGTGCCTGGGGGTTCAGAGCATCCTCGGCAGATACAGCACAAATGCATGACGAGGCAGAGTAGGACGAGCATTATGTAAGAACTGGCAAGATGCCTAGGGGAGTTTGAAAAGATAATCGGCATCAACATGGGGAGCACTGCCAAGGCTGAATAGGGTGCCGAAGGGAAGGGCTTTGGGGCATGGGTGCAGGAGAGGAGGAAGGTGGGCTGCAGGCAGAGGGCACAGACCAGAGGCGTGACCGTGTGAGTGCAGGGCACGTCTGCGGGGTGTGCACAGCCCGGGGTGACTGCCACATGGAGTACTTGAAGACAGAGACAGCAAGAGGCTGGAGCACATTGGAGCCCAAGCATGAAAAGTTGTCCGTGCCTGGCTGAGGAATTTGGTCATGATTGCGGGTTAGTGGAGGTGCTGAGCATCGTATGTTGGGGAGTGACTCCTGTGAGATGTGTCTGGCAGATGGGGAAGGGGAAGGGGAAAGGAGTATTAGAAAGGTTCTGATGGCCCCAGCAAAAGGCATGATGGCTTGAACAAGGGTGATGCCTCTAGAAAAACAGTTCAGAACACTGCAGCCTCAGTCACCCAAAACCCACCCCCTAAAGCCATGGCCCCTGACTCTGCCATGCCATGTGGTACTGTGCTTTCTGTTCCCCCATAACATGCCTGTCTTTTCACCTCCCTCTCTGCCTGGCTCCCTGGTGCTCAGCTCAAGTATCACCTCCTCCAAGAAGCCCAGGGCAGAGTAAGCCGCTCAGGCTCAGGCTATGTCTCCCCTCTAGCTGTGAGCTCCAGTGGGGCAGGCCACACACTCGCTGTCTCTGAGTCCTGGCGCACAGCAGGGAATGTGGAACACTTTCCTGTACATGAAGCAGAAAAAGAGGATTAGGCAAAAGCTGGGAAAAGATTTGGCCCCACCTCATGCCACGGATGCGGGAGAGAGACAGAGTGTGCTGTTATGGCCAGTAGGTGCCACCACAAACACTAAGTGGGCTGGGCCACAAGGGTGCTTCGGATGTCAGGCTAATGCCCCATGACGTTGTCTGGTGGAAGTGGCAGCTATTGAGTTTCACCAGTCCTATAGCAAGAGTGACTGAGCCAGGGACCTGGACCTTTCTGGAGAAAAGGGCCCCAGAGTGTGTGCATTGGACTGGGGGTAATGTTTGGAAAGAAAGGGGGTAAGGGATCTTAGAGGTTTGGACCTTACTTGTCTCCTCTGGACTGGACATAGTGGGTGGTGCCCTCAGCCCCTGCTACACTCGCAGTTAAGTCCCCCAGTATGACTAGAAAGCTCTGTTGAAGTGTCGCTGAATGGTTTCTAGTGGGATCTAGAAGCTGCTGGTCAGTAATGCAGCGCCAGCATGCTCTGTATCTGGGTAGGGCCCTAAGACACAAGAGAGCCTCATTTTACCCAAGGGAAATAGACCTGACAGTTAACTAGAATACCAAAGTCCTCAAGGCCAGCTAAAAAATTTTTTTGGTCACTGATCTTGTAAAAGGTTATTGGGTGACTCACTGGCCTATAAAGTGTTTGGCCTGGCTGATGTGGTGGCAGCGGGGGTGAAGGGTTGGGTGTGTAGGGCATGAAATAAGAGGGGAGAGAACTCTGTGGGCATTCTGCCAAGTTGGGTCTCCTGGGCTCCACTCTCACCCCAGGACAGTAATTCCATGCCCCGGGCCTCAGTTTCTCTACCTGTAAACTGAGATTAGTTTGATAAGCAGACGGGAACTCTGGCTTTCTAACTCTTGGAGAGGAAACCTGGTTCGCATTTGGTGCCACATCTGGATCTGTTCCTAGAGGAAAGCAGTCAGGTGCTGTGGAAAGTTTTCTGTAGCTTGGAAGCCAAGAGTCCTGCGCTCCCAGTCCAGCATGTGACCTCAGGCAAGGCCCTACCCTGTCCTGACGCTCAGCTGCTCCCATTACCCAACAAAAAGGTCGTGCCCACTGGTCATCCTCTTCTAAGGAATTGTGTGAGGTTCATTCACCCAGCAGGAACCCAGGACTCCTGGAGCCTCAGAAGGGCACACTTTACATTCCCTCATTCTCAGAGGCAGCTGTCTTATTTGCAAATGATGATCAAGTTGCCACCTATTGGTAAGCTCAGGCTTCCTGGCTGTGTAACTAACAAGCTGTGTGACTTTGGACAAGTGACTTCAGGTTTTTTGCCTCAGTTTCCCCAAGTGAAAATGAAAGAATCGGCTGAGAGCTTCTCTGAGGGCTTTGCAGCTCTGACCTACCAGGAGTCTGTGATACTTTTAATCTATATATACAGATTTATAGATTGTGTGTGCCTGCCCATGTACATACATGTGTGTTGCCTGTACGTGTTGTTTGTGTGTGTGTCTGAACAAATGGTTCAAGCTCACGTCAGCCCTAACTATAGCAGTGAAACTGTGCAGCTACTGGACAGCCAGCCCTGCCGACACCTGTTTGCAGAGCATTAGCACTCCGAACAGCACAGTTAAGAATCTGTCAAAGTTTCCACTGTGCTTTGGACAACTGGACTCCAGAATATGGGTGCAAAAACTAGACTAAGATATTAACCTGTCAAGCTGCATATCTGAGTTTTAAGTTTATAACATTTAAAAAGAAGATACCATTAAAAAAAAAAGGGAGTATGAAACTAAACCACGAGGTTGCCTAATTTTTTCTACTATGATTATTTCCAAGGATGGATTGAAATGTTAATATGTTTTCAAAATTAAAAAAACTCTAAATTAAAAACATATACATGTTCATCTTTCTTCCTCCAATCCAGAGTCTAACAGGAGAAAAACACCAGTAAACATTTGTGAAATAAATGAATATTCATTTATCTTGACTTTCTCTATGTGGAATTCTCTTTGTTAGGAACCTTACATCAGATATGGCAAAATGGCAGCCCATGGACTGAATCTGCTCTGTAGATGTGTTTTATTTTGCATTAACATTGTTTCAAAAATATTTTGATTGTGTGTCAATATTTTAAAATCAAGAGATTTCACACAGAGATGAGCAGACCAGATAATACTGCCCACATTCTCACCCAGCAATAATTCACTGGAGCTGGATATGTGGAGTCACTGAAAGCTCCAATGTGCCACAGTCCCCACTCCTCCCAAGTGTCTAACAGCTGTAAGTTTAGGCTAAGATCAGAGAACATCTAGAAATTCCTCCTCCTCAAAACTAGCACTAACTTTGCTGTCAGGAGATGAGGAGGAGATCATCCCCAGGCACTAGTCAGTCACTGCCTTCATCAAATGAGTGTCCAGTTGTGAGGACATACAGACATGCTCAGCGCCCTCTACCAAAGCTGTTTCCCAATGCAAACCTCAGTTATAATAAACCTAGTCTGGTAAAGATGTACATGTGGTGTGAGCATGTGAATACAGATTCCCCTGAGGCAGGGTTGGTGATTGTCCTGGAGGAAGCTGCCCTGTGAACTAGCTCTAAAGAAAGCAATTCCCTTGCAACTTACCTTATGTACATTTTAAGCATTTAGGAGACTGTATCTTAAATACCTTAAAGGCTACATGGTTCCAGTTACTTACAGGTACCATGGAGGTATACGACCTTTATTTATGACAGTGTAGGTTAGTCTACAGCAGGTTATTTGTAGACTCTTCTTCGCTCTTCAGTAAAACAGAAGGATCTTAATTAACCTTAAAAAGCTAGAACATTGCATTGTTTTCCACACAGGCTGTAATTGAGACTTTTCTCTCATTTTACTCCACCGCCCATGTCCTTTGTCATACCAAGTCAGAGAGCTCTTTGTGGGGGGTCACATTCCTACCTCTTAGCACACTACCTGGACACATAATACTCCCTCCGTGGATGTTTGTTTGTTGAATGAATAAGAAGTAAAGGCATGAAAGATACATTTTCACATATACACATTCACCAAATGCTCTCCTGAGCAGAGATGACAACAAAGCGGATGTGGGAACTGTTTTCCTCACCTATTGGATAGCCTGGGATGAGAGTCAGTTTTAGTTTCTAATAGTCATGAGAGACCCAAGGCAGTATTTTCTTCTCCATGTTTAACTCCTCCACCACTAATTTACATAATAAGGCCCATCACATTGTAACACAGGACATCATGTTGAATCTGGCCAGCTCTGGCCTGGCAAATCTCAGCATATGCTTGTTGGCCCCTGGCACAGGGTGAGCCTCCTCTATATACCAAGACCATGGACATTCAGTTTAGTCATTGCCTTAACCATTTGAATGATTTGTCTCTAAATAATATATACTATTTCTTAATAATAGCTTTTTTGAGATATAATTCACCCATAAAGTTCACCCATTTAAAGTGTACAGTGGGATGTTCAGAATGACACACCCATCACCACAGTCAATTTTGGAATAGTTTCATCTCCTCAAAAAAGGTACCTTTGCCCATTAACTGCCACTCCCCCCTTTCCTTCCATTCTCCCCAGCTCTAGGCAACTTTTAGTCCACTTTCCATCTCTATAGATTTACTTTCTGGACATTTTATATTAGTAGGATCAGACACTGTGTAATCTTTTGTGACTTCTTCCATTTGGCGTGATGTTGTTAAGGTTTTGTCTATTTTGCAGCACGTGTCAGTAGTTCATTTCTTTTTATTGCCAAATAACATTCCACTGTATGGATTTACCACATTTTATTTATCCTCCCATCCTTTCCTGAACATTTAAGTTGTTTCTACTTTGTGGCTGCTGTGAATAATGCTACTTTGAATGTTTACATACAAGTTTTTATGTGGACACATGCTTTCCTTTCTCTTAGGTGTGTATCTGGGAGTAGAATTGATGCCTCTTGTAACTCAGTGTTTAGCCTTTGGTAAACTGCCAGGCTGTTTTCTAAAGGGCTGCACCATTTTACTTTCCTACCAGCAGCGTATTGTTGTTCCAGTTTCTCCACGTCTTCGCCCACAATGTCCTTATCTGTCTTTTCACTATAGCTCTCCTAGTGGGTCTGAAGTAGCATCTCATTCTGGTTTGATTTGCATTTCCTTGATAGCTAATGAGCATTTTTCAGGTGCTCATTGGCCATTTTTATGTCTTCTTTTTTTTTATATAATATATATTTTTATTGTTATTTATGTCTTTTACATTTTGCATTCCCCTTGGGTAGCCCACCACCAATTCACCCGTGATCCATCTCCATGGTCCTTTGTGTTCTTTTCTATTCCATTTTGTGCCCTTTCCCTTCCCTCCCTCCGGCTCCCTCCTCACCCCCCCTCCCCCCCCACTGATTGTCTCTCTCCCACCTGGCCTCCCTATAGTCCTGTTATAAGTGAAA